>JABFFI010001265.1:0-13870 GCA_013623725.1 Fusarium robinianum
CCCTCCCAACCCCCCCTACCTCTCCAACTTGTCTGATCCCCTCAACTCCCCTGATCCTCCCGAATGCCCTCATTCCCTTGACTCCTCTGATCCCATGTACGCTGTCCGGGACATACCTGGCAAGGACAAGGGACTCGTCGCCACGCGAAAGATCCCCAAGGGCACACTCATCATCTATGAGAAGCCTATCATGAAAGTACCCAGGGACTGGTTCAACCGGGGGCAGCTGGACATGCGGAAGATTCTAAGATGTATCGACGACCAAGTCGACGAATTCACCCCAGAGGACCTTTTGGCCTTTCTGACATTGAAAAACTCCTTCACTGCCGATGAGAGAATCGATCCCTCCAAGAAACACTATGGAATCTTTCGAACAAACATGTCGCGAACGACCGACCACTTCGCTGTCGCCCCCGAAGTTTCTCGCATCAACCATGATTGCCGCAACAACGCCCACAGGAACTGGGACGAAGGGTTCGAAAGCTTCACCATCTACGCATGGGTAGACATCGAGAAGGGCGAGGAGATTACCATCTCATATATATACGACCTTTGCAGACCTTCCGTTCGTGCGTTCTTGCTCGAAGCCAATTACGGGTTCAAGTGCAGCTGTTCTATCTGCTCATCTCCTGAGGAGGTCAAAAAGAGCGCCAAGAGGATCAAGGAAATCGAGAGACTGGAGCGGCTTGCCAACAAGTTTGGTGTTGAAGGCATCAAGAGAGCACCCATGATATCTCTCCAACGCGCTGATAGATACGTCTCCCTCTACAAGGAAGAAACCCCGAACGACCTCGACATCCCGAAAAAGTACTACGACGCTACACAAATCTGCATGACCCACGGAGACTTAGCCCGAGCTAGAGTCTTTGTTGAAATGGCAAGGGAACTGTGGCTCATTTCTTTAGGTGCTATTCCCTTGAACCGGTTTAGCACCTTAGCCCAGTCCCCAGAGATGACCAGGCATATGAGTCAGCCCCCAGGAACTCGATGGCGTTCAACTCTGGATGACATTCCTCAGGATCTCAGCCCCGAGGAGTTCGATGACTGGCTGTGGAGACGACCAACGCCAAAGAAGCCCGGAGATCTGACCAACTTCCGCAACACGGATACCTTTCTGAGCTTCGGCAACCTGCCTCGGAGTGGCAAGCGGAGTGTGGACTTCAAGATCTACCGGAGTCCTTGCCTCAGCAATTTCCGCCTTCGCCGTCACTGGTGCTTCGTCGGCGAGATCGTCGACAAGACGAGGGACCTTCGTTTCGTCCTGACGGTCAAGGATGTTGACGGCAAGGAAGTTCCGGTGGTCTTCCACACCCCCTCCCGTGGCCTCGACCTCGGTTCGAAGGCGCAGATAGGATTCACTATTGTGGTCCTCTACGCTGAGAGCTTCAGGGAGGAGTTGCGGGTGAAGGAGGACGGCCTTTTCAAGGTAAGTCGAGCCCCCTTCCCCCTATTACATAATCAAAGCACCTCGGTTGCTAATATATATATCCTCAGATCCTCCCTTTCTCGGTGAGCAGGATGCTCGAACTGAGCGACCTTGTGCAGAAGCACTCGGTCGCGAAGGACGGCATCCGGGCCTGCCAAGGGTGTGACACGAGGGCCGCCCTCGTTCAACATTGCCAGAGGTGCCGGAGCGTCTGGTACTGCGGGCGGGTAAGCCAAATTCCTCCCCCCGATCTCTCCTATATAACTCGCAACGCTAACTTCTGATTCCGCAGGACTGCCAGGTCATCGGCTGGCAGGAGAGAGGCCACCGTCGGGAGTGTGCACTCCTTCGGGACACAGACCTGAGGGTGATGTTCACTCTCGACTGGGGGAAGTTTGAGGGTCCCCTCAGATTTCCCCTTGGTGGCTGAGGGACGCCGGGGGGAAGGGGGAGAGAAGGGAGGAGTTGGGTCCGCCGCACGATGCGGTTTCAATAGGTGTACAGAGTCGAGAATTGAATCGTTGCGATGCTTTATTGAGTTGTCTTTGCTATTTCCTTGTGTGCTGGCATAGACCAGCAGAACCGTGAACCACAACATAACCAAGCCCACCACGCCAAGATATTGGGAACTTGAATAATCCCTGAAACCCAATTTTCATAATTCCTTCGGTAGGTTAACCGACAGCTGGTGTTGCACGTCCTAGGCGTCCATGGTTTTGGTGACCGTCGAGCGTATCAGCGTAGGGTTACTGGTCTGAAGCCATTCATGCGTTGTGGTCAACACAAATAGCCAAATCCGTAACGACGGGACGAGTATAAAAAGACGCGCTGCACTCTGTGTCGGTTACTGGCTGACTTGATATTGGTCGGCTGGGCTGGACGTAAAGGTCCATTGACAGCTGGTCTCCAGGGCTGATCCTCCCTGCTCCGTCTTCGAACCAAGGAGGAACGACGGCACAACTGGCGTGGCGGTTCAGCGTTCCTCAGCCAACTCTTCCTTTGGTACCCTATTCCTTAGCATTAGCCAAGGTTGAAAGCAATCGTAGTCGCGTGATGTACGTACCTCCTCAGATAGCAGTCTTTGGCCTCCAAATCCACAACCTCGACGATCACCTCAGAAGCCGCGCGGCACGACGCGTCCTCCCCCCGGCGTCAAACCTCACCCATCACCCTCATACCCCATCCCTCTCTTCCACCACCCCCCCAGCCCCCTCACCTCCATCTCCTTCGCAAATTCCGCCACCGACTCCGTCTCGCCAAACCCCAAGGCCCCATCCCCTCCTCCTCCCTTCACACCCTGCCTCTCCACGTGCGCCGGTCTCGCCACGCACCGAAAGTCCTTGTACCGAAGCGCCTGCACCGCCGCAACCCATGCCGTCAGACCTGCCTCGTCTCGGGCCTCGGCGAACATGATTCCCGGCGAGCCGCCGCTCCGGACGAAGAGCCAGTCCACGTTGAGCTGTTGGGCGGCGCGACGGACGCGCTGGAGCTTCTTGCGTGAGGTTATGTGGTGAGTTCGGATGAGAGTGCTGAATAACGTGGGTGGTCTTGACATGGTTGTGATTCGTTGTAGTCGCACATTGAAAGAAGTTCGACGAGGTGAGGTGGGATGGACATGCTGTGTTCTGGTTACCATTTACTCCGTACCTAGTTACAGGCCGGACTTTTGTGAATCCGACATGTTGAACCGACGTTGCTGGAACTTGTGCGCACAACTTGGAGAGCAGCACGTATTAATTACTAGCCATCATCACAATTACAATATTGGGTAAATATACAACACTTCAAACATAAACAGAATCAGGCTCATGACATTCGACCTAACATGTACATCTATTGACCTAAACCTCGCGACCAAAGCGCCAACCGCGTATCCCCCCACAAGTTGCATGAAAACATCCATACCGTGTAGCATAAACGAAGAACCACACATCAGCATATACCTGCAAGTTGCTGATCGGCTAGTCTCATTCCCAGAGACTGGTTCGAGCCGTAAATAGGGTATAACCAGAAATTATACAAACCGCGCCTCGTGTCATCATGCGTGCGGTAGCCCAGGTAATAGCCAAGTTCCTCCACTACACGCCACGGAACATGCGGACGATCAAGAACCACATGGCGCCAAGGAACTTGAACGCGCTCAGACCCGCCACGCTCCAGAGAATCACATACATGTAGAGGTTGGCGCGTTGGTTCTGGATGTCCTCCTTATCCTCCTTCTTCGGGTTGATCCTGTCCAGACCAGCAGAGTTCAACACCAAGGCGGCCAGTCCGAAATTTGTCACCATCCAGATCAGGACGACACCAGTTCGGACACCTCGGTAGTAATCCATCTGCTTCTCCTGCTGCTGCGAAGGCGTCGGGGGCGACTTGACCTCGACCTCCTTTGCGGCAAAGACAGTGAGTTCTCGCTGGTACTGGGCATCCAGATCACCCTCGTCGGGGAGGTCTGCCTTGCCTGTGCCATCCTTGGTGTTGACCGAGGGAAGCTTCTCAACTTTGTCGTCACCCTTGGTTCCCCATGACACATCGTGCGTGTTGCAAAAGGCGTACACATTGAGAACGTTGGTGAAGGTCGGCGTCAGAAGCATGTACTGAACGAAGGAGGTAGCCATGTGCCATGGGTCGAGCATGATTAGGGAGGCGATCAGCCAGATACCGTATGTCGACATGACGGAAATGATGAGCATGTAAAACACTTTGTTCTTGAAGATCTCTTCAATGTTGAAGCCGTCGCCATCGTTCAGGTCATCCTGGATCGACTTGACGGTGATGAATATGGCTGCAAACAAGAGATATCTGTGAAATTGGGTCAGCGATGAGCAGAACAGAAGAAAGAGAAAGAAAAAAAAGAAAACACAGAGAGAGAGAGCACTGACATCATGATGCCTCCCCAGAACCAAACCATGGCAGAGTACAGTTTTCCAGATCCCGCAGGTCGATTGCCCATGGACAGCACGAAACAAGTGATGAGAATAACACCATAGAGCAACGTGAATACTACGCCCAATATCTCGCCAGTACGCCCCAGGAGACTCGCATCTCCCAAGCTCTTGGTGAGAATGCTGAAGACGAGGAAGAAGTTGCCAATAGCAAACCAGGCGAAGATCATGTTGATAGTGTTGAAGACGAACTCGACGAAGAAGGCGCACTTCCTCAGCACGGTGTGATCGGAACGAAGGAAGTCATAGAAGTGAGCGATAGCGTAGATGGCGGCGAAGAAAGAACCGTTGAGCCAGCGACGACGCTGGAGAACCAGCTCTGTCACGGTCTCGGGCACATCAGTCTCACCTGTGGCTGACTTGACGTACTGCAGGATCCAATGACATTTCCGTTTGGTGACCAACTCAAAGCAGAGAATTCGGTCCTCGGCGAGATACATGTTGGACTCGAAGAGTCCAGCTTCGCTACTACCGCCGTGTAGCTTCTCACCAAGGAAATACTGTTCGAGGGGTCCCTGGCCCTTGGCGTCGTTTTGTAGAGCGACATATCGATAGGCGGAGAAAGCACCGGGCAACACAGAAATGAAGCCAAAGGCAGACTCCATAGGCTTGTCAAGGATGTTGCTCATCTTGTACTCAAAGTTCTGGGCGGCAACCAGGGGGTTCTTGAACAGCAGCCATCCACCCTTGCCGATCATAGTCTTAATCTCACCACAAGCACCACCACACATGGGCTCTAGGTCGAAGGCTTTCCAGAGGTGGTAAATCGAGCTGCCACCAGGTCGAGTACCAGCATCGATGAGAACACAGATGTTGGGTTCGAGAACCTTGCCAAATGCTGAGAAGAACCACCTGTGAGAATTGATCTTCTTGGCATTGGTTTCCTTCAAGCAGAAGAGTATCTGGACCGGCTGCCGCCCGTGGACAAGCTGGACCACGTCGTTCTTGATCTGCATATGGGTCTGAGTCGTGTATTCGTAAATATGGGCTTCGACTTTCTTGTCGTTGACCTTTTGCTTGGCGATACCCTCCTGGTACACGCCCATGCCGGCAAGGAGGGCCCTAGTTCTAGGGTTGATCTTGGCGCGACCATCGCTAACAACGCAGACGACAATCTTCTTCCAAGCCTCCTTACCCCAGGTAGGACTGCTAGTTCGATTGCACATGTATTCGATGTTCTTGAAAACACCAACCATGGTGCGAGCAAACAAAATATCGTCTTCGTTGTACATGGTAACGACGATAAATAGCTCGGTGTGACGGGGTTTGCTGAACAACTTTTGCCGGAGGGTAAAGTTATCGTCAAAGAAATCGTTGGGGTCGCATGTCGCTGCTGAGTATCGCATGTGTGTGAACTCGTCGCGCTCGCGGTGGGAGATTTGCTTGAGAAGAGCGGGAGGGACTGGGCAGTCAAGAACCAGGTTTCCCCGGTACAGGCGGACCTCCTTGACGGTCTTCCATCGCTTGATTCCTCCTTCTTGTTGCTGCTGTGGGTTGTCCTGGTAAGGTTCACTCTGCATATCGGAGTCTTGGTGTGTCAACATCGGCCGCTGATCGTCGTAGTCGTAGAGCTGGTCTTGGGGGCTCGGCTCGTAGGGCGCATTGTAATAGGCATCGTGGTGCGCCTCGGGATTCACGACGTAGTCATTGCTACGGTTGTTATTGCCGCCATAGCCAAGATTATCGACGGAATACTACACGGGGGGACAATGGTCAGCAAGTCGTCTTAGATAGAGGTGGCCGAGTCGAGGCACCAAATGGAACGGGGCGCATGTACTCACGGCAGGATTCATGTTGAGTTGGTCGCTCGGGGTGCCATAGCGTTCATCAGGGCCCATGGGCATATTGACGTGTGATTGTGAGCCCTGTTGGTGGCCATAGGGATTGTCATCAAGCTGATAACCATGCCGCGAAAGGTCACCTGGCGAAGGCGACCGATACCCGCCTTGACGCGGATCCATCTGGTCGTTGTGGTAGTCGTCGTCTGCTCAAGAAGATTGTTGTTAGATCGATTGCACCCAGGGCAGGTATACAAGAGGTCGCGGGAGGAAAAGCTATGGGTATTGTTTTGCGCCGCCTCGTATTGATTGCGCTGCGTCTGGGCTCCGCCACGATTGTTCGCGTTGCTGGCACACGCAAGCTCGCTTGGCCTGCAGCAGAGAAGCTTCCTTCAACAGGTACAAAGCAACAGGCAAGATTGCGACGACAAACAAAATGAGGAGGAAAAGCATGCAAACAATGATCGAGACCAAATACAGCCGGGGTTCGTGTTTAAGAATGGAGGGGCCTTGTTTCGAGTGTCTCATCTCGAGGAAGAGAAAGGGGGGGCAAGCCAAGATGGACGGGGAAGGGGTCACGAGCAGTGTTGGAGACTTGCCTAAGCGATTATACGACATTGTCGCGATTGTTTATGCGCACCCAAGGGCGCTTTATTCGCAGTGGGAAAAATGCGACGGTTGGTTGGTGATTTTCTGAGAGTGGTTGCGCAAACCAGTAGGAAACCCGAGGGCGACCCTTTTTTTCCAGCAGTGGTTGCCCCGGGTATCGTCGTCGAACAAGGGACGAGCGGCTGCCTGTCTGTGGATGTTTGCGACGGGGTTCCAGGAACAGAACGCTGGAGCGGAGATGACACCAACACGGCGGACGTAACCTCCTTATTCGTACAGCGATTGAGCGCTTAGAATTGAATTGATTGCAGATGGCAGTGGTGAGAGGATGGAAAGACGCGGGAGCGACGTTGGACAAAAGAGCGCTTGCGGTTTCAAGCTGATGAAAATGCCACAGATGAGTGTCTGCAGGGATCAACAACCTGGGCGGCACACTCCCCAAAGTCAGTCTTTTAGCTCAAAGGCTGCGTCTGCGCTCCTGTGGCTCGGCAGCGGCTCTATCTGCTTCAGCTGACTGTGTACGTCAGATGGACTCCGTCTCGAGGGGGGAATCCGTCGGTTGATGGATGGTTGCCGGGGACGAGACTCGGACCGGGAAAAGCGTAGGCTCTGGTGTTTCAGACACTCCGCAGGGTGAGATGGACGGATGATCACCGCTGACCCAGCAAACGGAGCTCGATAGCGATACGATAGTCCTGCTAGCCCGCGGGGGGGGGAGACTTGATTCGTGTACGCGGAAATGGACCGTGACGTCGAGAGCTTCGAGGGTTCGGCCTGTTCCGACGGCGGGGGTGGTTGCTGAGGTAATAACTCGTCGATTTTTAGAATTCCCCAGCAGGTCGACGAACAAGTGAGGGAATCACCACAACCAAAATGGGAGGAAAGGGAATGAGGAAAAAGAGAAATAAGGAAGGGACGAAACCTGAGCTACCTAAAGAGATGACAATGGCTCCTATCATGGTAATATTGCAATTCCATCAAGCCCCTTCCTGCAGCTCCGTCTCAGCCCTGATTGCCGGCTTAGCCTTAGCTAGGGTCCCAGTCCAGTCCAGCCCCAGCCCAGTTCATCCTCGTCTATCCCAAGCGAAGCCTAGCCTCGAGGCCGAGCCCCCGCCCAGTTGGGTCCAGCCCAAGCCATCACTGTCCAGCTTCACCTTCTTTTGATCTTTAGTCAGTCAGGTTGGCGGACCACGGGGGCGGGACCGGGGGGCAGGCAACTTCAGGCAAGGCGTTCTGGCCTTCTAGCGTCTCGGGCAGCCAGAGCCACGAGAGCCACCAGAGCTCGTGGCCTGGTCTCTGTTCAGCCGTGATGCAGCTTACGTCCCGTTTAGCCAATCGCCATCTGCTGACTGTCTGACAGTCTGTCATGAATTGTTGGTTGATATGATTGCTAGTGGGAGTTATTGAGTTATCCCTGCGATGCCCTGCAGCAAATCCTCCTGCGTGGATGCCGCGAGCTTGATCGCTTCTGGACGAGAAACAAGACGGATGCATCATCAGAGACAGACCCAGCGGGTAGGGCCTATGTGTGTTTCTTCGGTCGGCCTTTGCGAACTCACAAAGACTGGGCCCGGTTGTTCTTGAAATCGATGAGGTTAGTTGTGTCCATCCAGACCTGAGCCCTGGAGGTGTCGAGATGCAGCGGGACTACAGTAGGTACCTAATCCACTGTGGGATGTACAAATAAATTGATGGCTGCGCCACACATGAATGGGCGTTCTTCAAAACCAGCAACTCCGTCGGGATAGCTAAAGTCCTACGAATAGAATTAACCCTGGCTGACTGCGATCAATCCCTCGCTTCTGATCCATTCCGCCCGCCATCTCCAAGCATCCAGGTTGTGGGGCTACCTCAAATCCCGTCCTGCCCTGTCCTCTGGTCTCACATCATCAAAAATAGGTAGGTACGTAGTCACCGTTACCATGGCAAGCCCGTTGCACAAATTCTTAGATCTGGGCTTATTCCCGCAGCCGCCACGAGGAGGACCCTTCATTGTCAGGGCGATCGTTACATCCTCGTTCTTCGTATTATCGTCGTATTATCGTGCCCTGTGTGCAAACGCGCGACTATCCACTGATCCGCGCAGCTAGACGCCCGTCCTCTTTGGGTTTTTATACCACAAGGCGTCTTTGGAGGGTCAGCTCTCACCCTGTTCATCTCCCTGACGCACCAGATGTTCCATCCTCCATAGGTACATGGAAAATGTACAATGTTACACCCTTCCCCAGGTCACGAGACCACCCACGGGGATGGCTGCGTGCATCGGTCCGTCCCTCGTCCGTGCTCCAACACCAAGCGCCCTCCATCCCCATCAGCCTCTTGCATATTTCAATCTCTTTGACGTTGCACACACACTCGATCCGGGATGGCCTCAAGAGGTTTCCCTCAAACATCCAGCAACCCCATGATCCAGCCAATCACTATAAAAGTTGGTCATATCAGCGACGATCTCGACATGAAGGAGGTCTAAGCCAAATCCCAGTCCAACCAAACTGCTTCGACAACATCTTAGACGATCTAATATCTCCACATCAAAGTTGATGGGAGGGATCTTGAGAGGCCATCACTTTCCGCATTCGGACCCAGCGTTTCATCGTCGGCATACAGTTCTTCCGATTATCTCGTACGAAAAACTTCCTCCTCGGATGCAAGTGCATTCCCTCGCGGACTTAGTTGTTTGAAGTTGGCGTCTAGCCCGCCAAAACCTTTCAGCTCATGCATACTCAGGGTGCTGGTGCCGTTTTATCTTCACAACATGGCCAATAAGACGCCGCCCACCCCTGGAGCCGTTGAGTTCTATCATGAATATCCCTGAGACGCATACAGCAACATTGCTACCCTTCCAACCTCGTTCTGGCTAGGTCGGGAGTCACACGTCGAAAACACAATGTGCTCGGCTTGAGAGTTACATCGATGAGGGACAGTGCCAAAATTTGCCGCAGGAAGGCCAGCCCTCTCCCGGCAAGTCTTTCTGGCTCATAAGTCGTCCACCCCCAAGTTGAGGGAGTCCTCTGATCCTCTTTCGCTGCTTGAACGGTGAGTTTCGTCAACAAATACCAACATAATAAGACGTTCAGTTCCGAATCGCAAAATGGCGCGCCCACTGCTTCTCTTATACGCATTGCTACTCCATCTCCACTCTTCCTTTGTCGCCGGCCTGGAATCCGTTACCATCAGCGCCGTCCTCGACGATGTTGGACACACATGCATCAGCAAATGTCTCTACTACACCATCCTCACGGACATGGGCGACGCCATGAGCTGCGGTGTCCCTTACGACAACAACTGCTACTGCGCGACGGCATCCGCTTCAGCATCTGCAGCTGATGCCTTCATGTCAAAATGTGTCTCGTCACTCTGCCAAGCCGGAGACCGCCCACGCGACCTCAGCACCATGCAGTCCATTTACGCCTCGTATTGTATGGGTGCTGGATTCACACAACCCGGAGCAACGAAATGGTATACCCCAGCCAAGAAGACCTCCGAGCCGGAATCCGAGGATGATGGCGATAGCGACAAGGCTGAAGACAACGACGATGACCCGGAACCCAGCAAAACGGCGGACTCTGGCGCCGCGGAAACCACGACGCAGATGACCATCGTCACCGCAACAACGGAGGGGGGCGTAGGCGTTAGCAAGTCACGGGGTAAGTTCCTGCTACCCATGGCGCTGGTGCCTTTGCTGTTGCTCCAGGTACTGTGCCTGTGTCTCTGATTATGCGTGTCATACTAACGCATTGGACCAACAGTAACCGTTGATGCGACGTCGACACTATGGCTGAACGCGGATGGATCACGAGCGGAAGTCAACCTCTCGGATAAGGAAGATAATTCAGCTACCAAGATCGGCGTCGGCGTCGCGGTCCCCGTGGCTGCTATTCTGTTCGGTATCCTTGCTTGGTGGTTCTGGAGGCGGCGAAGGCAGCAGAGGGCTCAAGTTCCCCCAGTCGTGGCGCCCTTGAACGAAGTGACGACGGGCAGCCCTCCCAGCGCTCCTCCTATGAGCCAACCATCCGTGTCAAGAAAACCCGTCGGCGGTACCGCTGTCTCTCCCGTCTCCTCTCTTTCACAACCCAATGAACTCTCAGGGGCGGGGACTCAACGAGAGCTTGCCGGCCAAGAGATCCATCCTTTCCCAAACGTGACACCGAGCCCCCCCGTGGTAGTCGCCGGACAACATGAGATGACAGGAGAAGGTTGGCGACCAGAGATGGATGGACGGGACGCACGGATGGAGATGTCGGGAGATACCAGGCCACCTGAGCTTCCGACCCAGACGCAAAGTCCTCCTCCGGTATACACGGCAACCTCTCAGGGCCAGCCTCCGCAACGATGGGAACTTGCGGACAACTCGCGGTAGGATTTTGAGGTGGAATAGGCTCAACTTTCTTAGATACCAGCAACAAATCCAACAGTATGCCCTCGCTATAGGCTTTTAAGTACAGGTTATTTTCTTACTGTTTCTGGGTTCAATGCCAGTTTTGTTCCCTCCCCAGGTCTTTCTCTCCTCAGAAGACGAGAACCGCAGTGTTCAGCAAAGAGATACGTAAAAGATAATACTTCCACTTCCATGTAGTAGTTCACAACCAGCTGGTATTAATTGAATGGGCTGGAAATATGGTCCCATGCCATGATATCTACCTCAGTACATATAGAGAAGTGGCATCACAGTTGTGAGTGAACAGAGTGCAATGTCCACCTCGTTCCTCTTGCCCCATCCCTTCAACTTGTCTTCCCGAAAGCAGCTGTTACTCGTCCTAAGTTCTACCACTCTTTTCCCCCAGCCTATAACCAGGGACCACATAACGTCGAGCATGAAGACGAGAATGAATTCGGGCATTTCGTATCATCATCTGCTAACCTCCACCTCTTAGACCGGCCGCAGAGCACTCACTACCACATACGACCATAGCTCGTAGAAAATACGGGGTCCCGTCTGCTCCCCCTTAGTCAAACTGCGAAGCGCTGGACTAGTAGTTGGGTCGGTGACGACCAGCGAATCCCCGGTGTTGTATGTTTTTTTGTTATTTTTGCCTCCTTCATCTTTTTACATGCTTGCGTTCTGTTTGTACATATCTGGTGTTAGTGGTGATATTGGCAGTTGGGTGGGACGTGGGGTTGCTTCTAACATCCGTAGGTGGCTACCCTGATGTGTCTAAGGAACATCATTCTTTAACAAATTCCGCCATAGTTATAACTTTCCAGCCCAGTCCCTTTCGTCTAGCCTGGCAATGCCAACAGATCATGAGACTACCCAGTCACTTCTATCTACGTTCTTGTGGCCAAGTAAGTACTGACTATCACGATATACTTCTAGGACGTAGCCGGCTAATCGCGTGCTATACCTAGAAAAAAGAGTCGCTGGGCAAGTACCTTGTTCATTCTAGCAATTGAATTCGAAGATGGGGAACGCACTATCATCACGTCCAAGATCTCTGTGAGATCTTCTCCCGTGTTCACGATGTGGGATATAGCCACTACCGACAAGAGGCCAGAAGGTTTTTTCTAGCACGGTACCAAGGCAATCGGGAAGAAGTAGGGTGACCTTGCCGGGCCGGAGGTCATGCCGCCCACCACTGAGGTATTCATGGAATGGATCTACAACGTGGCGACGTGAGAAGACAACTAGGCAGAAAGATATAGATATATACACCCTTCCTAGAACCCTCGACTGAGATCGAAGAACGCCAGTCGAGTATAGCCGAGACAATTCATAGAAATCCAAGTCCAATGTCAGATATAGGCGATGAAGTGTTTCCTATGAGGCTGGCGGATAGTGGCGGAGGGCAACATCCACGCAAACCCAATGCCTTCAACATAAAGCCTAACGAAGCGATGCAGCTGTGGCGTGACTAACTGCTTCATTCATCTACTTTTGAGGATTGCATTGAAAAGGGAAAATATTAGCTTGACAAATCTATCTATCAACTTCAGATTCATCCTAGAAAGTCGCCCCTTTGACTCCTCAGCTTTAACCCATATAGAAAAGTTCAGCTTCGCCAGCACGTTCATACATACCCTTCTTCATGCAAAGCAGTCTACCCTTCTGGACGCTTCTGAGGAAAAGGGGGAGGAGCTAAATATTATTATGAACAGTCAGCTTTGGTTTCACCGTATTAGAAGTGAAGAGTAGCTTGAATTCGATCCCTAAGACCTTGATATTGGCGATGTGTTGTTGTTTTGTCGATACTCGCTACAGCTAAATTTCCAAGGGGGGCATACACGCGCAGCAGCCTCTTTTCAGAACTTTGGACATTGTTAGGATTCCGCAAGGCAGGGCACCCGCCAAATGTGACGCACTCAACCTGGGGTTTGGATTTTGGCATGCCATGCCACTCGCTTGTATGTCTTCCGAGACCTAACCGTACAGCAGTGCTAGTTGTCCAGGGGCTTCAGCTTGAGATCTTCCTAGTCATCACCGTCGTGAGGCTGAATGATGCAGAGAGTATCGACCTAGAGATGTTGAAACCAAGATAGCACATTCAATGGTCTTTCATAACTCCCTTTCCTTAGAATGCTTCTAGAGAGTTGGTAGGTTCGCGGGCGTTAGCTTTGTTAGATCGTTGCGTTCACCGAGAAATAACTTAGAATCAGGTATATTATTTGCTCGGTTTCGAACTCTATTCCTCAGAGCTCTTCATCTGGTCTAATCAACTGGGTTATCGTGGCTTGGTCATCTCGAGCATCGATCAGTCGTTTCAGCATGGCCCCTTTTTCGCGGTTGATGCGGTCATCCAAGCATGTCTTATCGACTCCTAGACGAGGCAATTAAGATCGCCAGCTTCCTATCTGATGAAAATTCTAGAAATTACTTAGCCATAGGCCTTGGGAGGGTCTTTATGGAAGTTCTTGTCTCCCAGCGAGGGCACTGAGCCAGGCATACCATCCGACCTGGGGGACCAGGTAGCTGATTTCAATCTCGTCAAGTATCAAGAAGAAAAAGAGAAAGAAAAAAAGCTTCGTTGCGATATTCATCGCCGATTTGGGTGTGGAAGCTATCACCCCTGAAACCACATCTTGCGCTGGCTGGCGGGCAGCCCATGTTTGAGAGATGGTGGAGGAAGCAGGTGTTGAGGTTGTGGGAAACCGAGAAGCCCCCCACCCCCCCCCCCCCC
>JABFFI010001267.1:0-46764 GCA_013623725.1 Fusarium robinianum
GTGGAGGGTGTGGAGAGGAGAGAGGGGGGGAGGGCGGAAGAGGGGGAGGGATCTTGTCCCGGTTGAAGTCGAACGACCACGCGTTCCTGGATGCGCCAATTCGGGAAGGGCGGCTTCTTTGACACTTTGACGGGACAGGGTTCTAGGCTTTTTATAGACGAGGCGCTAGGAAGGTTATGGATTCGGGGGGGTAAGGTGATGACGAGGCGTCGAGATACGAGCGAGATTGCCGGGATTCCGGACGTCCAAGGAATGTGTTCCTGAACGAGGATGTCCGTGAGATGGATGTCCGTCTTTGAGTATTGAGACCTGATTCAGAGTGAGTCTTAGTCAGCCTAGTTTGTTTACCGAACCAGAGTATGCCTGTATCGTCTATAAATATCATTCTTAATTTAGCCATGAGTCCCATTGAAATAGATACAGAAATGTTCTAGACCCTTGCAAGAATTTATATCATTCATAGTATAAATATTCCTCATTATATCGTTTTCTCATGTGTTACTTGTCGCGATTTGTCTCATAACCAACCCATTCATCTCATCCAAACTCAAGTATTCAAAACCAGATCGGGTCCCGTGATAAACACTATGAGGACAGTATTTGTTAGTGTTCTGCTCAGTAAAAAGTTCCCTCATAATACTCCAGGATTCATACGTTGCACCAGTAACGGCCAAATCCAACACCTCACCCTTTGTCAATATAGACATTGAGGTCAGAAAGATACTTGTTGCAGCAATCACGATGGCCAATCTAGCTGTCAAGTCGTTCACAAGATGACAGATAAATACCGGGATAAGGACCAAGACGACGACTATCGGACGTGACGTTCCAACCATGAAATGAGACTATCCCTCTGCGCTGAAAGACACAACAGATCCTCGGAGTGGTTGAGAAAACCAATATCTGCCCGAGAGATGCACCTATTGGCTAGATTCCAGTTCATCAGGCTCTGTGCGTCTTGAGGGTGCGCGTCTCGCATGGTTAAGGCCTGCATGTTTCTCGCCATCATCTCATCTGGTCGAAACCCCAATTTAGTAAACATTGTCCAAGGATTAATCAATTACTCCAACGACTTCATCGTGCCGTAGTCCTTGAGTGCTTGCTGAAGCTCTGATATAATTCTCTGCCCCTGTTTGTGTCCTTCGACTTGCGGCGAGAAATAGCGGCTTGTCTTCCTCTTTGTCAAGCTTGTCCAGGGTTAGGGTTAGGGTCCATGTTGAGCTCTGTTTCGCAGATGCTCATCTGCTTGTGCATTTTCGTCGTTGGACGACCAATATCACTCCACTCTCGCCTGGGACGGGAGGCTTGGTCTGCAGGTTCTCTCTCAACAGGACAGACTGAGGTTATAACATACTGATGCGCAGTGGCTATGCTCTTTGTTTTCCCATCTTCTCTATTCAACCTTACCATCATAGTTGCTCAAGGCAGTTTTCCAATTCACTCAACGAAAAGGTAGTTCGCTCACGACGTACAATCACCAATACAGAATGGCCCCGAAGGCAATGTACGTCAATCAGGTCCGTTCTGGATTGAGGATGGGAAATACTCATTGTGCAACCAATATGGGCATTCTATGAAGCAGGGAAGGTTCTTTGAAGAGAAAGAACTGGCATTGATTGAATGATGGTTGAATTAAAGGATTGTTGTTATCCCTTTGCGTATAAGCAAGTCGGAGTCAATTCGGTGAAGAATCTGTTGTTTATTCTCACTCATAAATAAGAAGTTATCTAGTTTGTTTATTCGTTGGTGAATATCGCGAAACTCACTCTTCGACAACCATTTTTCATCTCCCTCTTTCGATATAAACTCTATGTGGGAGAGATTAGAATCTTGAAACTTCTTAGGAACCTCTAATAGGTAGGTATCAGACAACCAGACCAGGCCTACCGATTGTGCCTAGTTGACCAAAGGGGTAATTACCTATCTACCCTGGCACGCCTCTCGACATCCCACAGCGGGCTGGCCCGTTAGCCGCTGGCTGTGCTATCGGTCGCCTTCATTTACGTAAATTGGACAAGTATTGCTGAAGCCACAATGCCAGCCTGCTTTATCTTGGCATATCTAGGCCGCAATAACAGGTCAAAGGCGGCGGCGGCGGCGGCTGTGATGCGGCCATGGGCCACAGCCGAGAGGCGTTTTAGGCGCAATGGCTGCTTTGCCAGCGAATAAATCACTCGTTGCCAGCAGAGCTGCCAGGTTTGATTCGCCCTAGCCCGCCCAGTGTCTCAGTATCAACCCCTTGTTTCCCAAGGTTCATGTCATCCTGTGTCCTCGGGCGCTTCGCCAGCCTTACATGTTACAGAGCGCTCCGTCCTAGTTGCCGGGGGTGAGGAGGGCTCTCTCCAAAGGGTTCTAGAGCTTTTGCACTTGATGCTGTTGTTCTCAATCAGCCTGAGCTGAAATGAAAGCCCAGGCCTCGCTCCTCGGTTTCCTTTCTTATATCTCGATGACTGCCTGACGAGAGAAACATCCCTTGGGACCGCTACTTGCATCACTGACAATGATGTCTGAAGTTGAATCAGCAGGGGTCATCCCCATGACGTCTACCTCCACTGTCGTCGATGACGTGCAAGAAGCCCTCGAGCTTTGCAAGGCGGAAATGACCCAGCCAAACGCGACGTTTGATCTTGACCGCTGTACTAGAGAGCAGAGATGGCTGGTGACGAAGGCTGAGGAAGCGCTTCAGACCCTCCGGGCCAAGCGGCGCCGACCTGCGATCCGGACCTTTGATGGTGACGGAACGGAAGACAAGTCGTGGCTATGGATCAACATCATTCACGTCAAAGGCGCCAGTAAGTTCTTTCTTCTTGGGGGCTGTATGTTGTTAATTGTGCTGCAGGTAGGGGTCGGCGGCAAACGATAGTACTCAGAGCCCACGATGATATACACTGTCTCATCGATGAATTGCGATTGTTGAGGGTAGGCCATCCAATACAAAATGCAACGGCTAAATAAGACACTAACTCCTAAGTAGTACGGCCCTTTCCCAGCCCCTGGATCAAGTTATATATTGACACAACCAACAAAAGGCCAGCTCAGACAGACGAAAGGTCGCTTGAGACAGATGTAACTCCGGGACAGGCCAAGCATTACATCCTGTGCTCTAGAGCACCATCACAAGTCCCCGATAACCGCGATTTCTCTCACCAGATCCAAGCCATAACATCACGAGTTCTCGGTGAGCCATCTAAGCCGGCCGGCTCAGATGCAGCCGCCGCCGTCTTTCTGCTGCTGATGAAACGCCTTTTCCACGTTGGGGTCGCTGATCTTTGCGCATTGATGACCGCCCTGCTTCCCCTGCCTGGTGAGCCCCTTGTCGAGAGTGCTCTGATGACGCTTCCTCCTGAGGGTAGGCATCCTCAATTATTTATATGCCGCTGTTCTTGTCCAGTAGTGACCTTGTCCAGGCGATTGGCATTCGGTGACAGCTCCGTATTCTGGCAGGCCAAGTTCCAGCCCAGCATCGACCAAGATACTTCGCTTCCCCGGATCGCACCCTTACTTCTCAACTAAGTATATGTGGATGGAGAGACACAAGATCCATGGCAAGAGGCCAGATTCAGCGCCAACGGTCGCTATCTGGGGTGACTGGAGAAGATGTAGCAAAGGTGAAGTGAATAATACCGGCTGGTCTAGCTTAATTGCCTTCTCAGATCAAGAGGCTGCCGAAGCCTACGCCAAACAACTCTTCCGCCTGCTCTCCACTGGAGAAACCCAGACACTCCAAAAGCTAGAAAGCCACTGGAGCCGGGGCTGCTACTATCTCTACTGCCTGGGACTCAACGATGCGAGGCTCCGCGTGCTGCAAGTTGCAGAAGCGATCGATAACCTGGTCAGTGACAAACCATCCCTGATCAATAGGATCTCGTACTCAAGGCAATAGAGGTACGAAAACGCATCAAAACCCAGAATGGGGGGTGCCCATGCGTGTCTAATGTTCATGAATCATCTTGAACACAACAAGCGACTCGTTGACTTCATCCGTGACAACCTGGGCAAATTCCCGGAAGCTTGGGAGGTGGCTCAGAAACCTGGCTGGACTCGAGCTATCGACAAGATGTGTCAGAGACTGAGAAGAGACCTTGACAGAGTCCATGATGAGGCGAGCAGAGTAAGAACCCTAGTAAGTATTGTCAGCGCCAGGAGTCATAACCTCAGTCATCTGATCAGACAAATGCAGGTCATCGAGCAACATAATATTTCTCGGTCTCGTAACACTGGTTTCTTGACCATTATGGCTACACTATTTATCCCGATTACCGCTGTTTCTGTAAGTTGACAAACATATCATGAGCATGCTTCTTTTTCCAACCTCCATTCAATCTATCTTGCACCCTCCATGTGCACGATTACAAGAATGCTAATGGTTGAAGGGATTCTTCGGAATGAATACAACCGAGATCAACGATTCTTCCTGGGATACCAAGTACTTTGGAATCGTTGCCGCTCCATTGACGGTCATATCAGTCCTGCTACCACTTGTAGCACTCTCCTTGCTCGACGCCTTCATACGTCTACTATCACACCGCCTTTTACTCCCGCTCACCTCCTATCTTCTCTTGCTGGCTGCCTTTGCTTCGATGATCTGGGTCGCTGTAACCAATACAACCAATACAGGCACCGTCGTCCATTTCATTTTCGGCTTCTTCTTTCCTTCCATCGCGTGGATAATGTATGTGATGCATACAATAAGAGAATTTCTGCGAATGGCCATAGACGATAAGCCGAACATGATCCGTCTCATTCGTGAGTCACTACAAAAGGAAGCGTTCTGGCGCTCGATGGCATACATTGTTTCGGCGCCCTTATACCTCATCGGGATTCTCTCTATGCCCTGGCTTTGTGTAGCTATCCTTGCCCTATACTTCGCGGATGCAGGACTCAGTTGGTATCGAGGAAAACGCAAGCGATCTCAGCAAAGGAAATAGAATGATAGGGTTGTTGCTCGCGGTTCAGTAGGAGACGATCAACTCCCTCCTGTCAGACAGCACGAAAGGGTTAAAGCCTGGCTTCGAATACGTCATCCTTGATTTCGATAAGTAAAAATCCAGCAAATCTCCTGCACAAATTGTATTGCCGAGTCGTCTCTTGACAGGGGTCAGGCGCTTAGAGAAACTCGGTTCCTGTTGATCTCCCCTATCCCCATAGAAGTTCACAGCTTTATAGCCCCGATGATCATGTCTCCCCCATTTCAAGACCCTACAGACATATTTTTATCATATTATAAACCTTTGGTTCCACAATCCCAAACATGACTCAAACCCTCATCCTTGTTGCCCGTCACGCAGCCAGTGCTATTCCTGGAGACGCTCGCCACCGCACAGCATCTCATGGCATTGTTCCGGAGCAGGCAGTGAGATCGATGCGATCCGAGCTGTTTTCGAATCAATGGTGCTTCCACACGTCCAGCCTCCCGCATGTCGAGACGACATTATGTTGGCATTCGAGGACTGTGGGATATTCCGGACACGCAGGTGGTGGACACTTCGATGCCGAGAACAACCCAATGAATAGTCTTCCTTTGCTTGAGGACTGGTAAACAAACCCTGTGACGGTAGAATCCCTCTTCGAGACAAACTTGAGCACAAAAGGACACTTCCTTGCGTACCTGTCGGGGTGCGGGACGGGGTCGGAACCATCATGACCGATCAATGGATGAGAATATTCATCTCATGAGTGCTTTCCAGCTGGCAGGGTTTTGCCACGCAGCAGGCACGCTTTTGGATGCTGAAGATGGACTGTGTGTCAACGTGGCGAAGTTGACGTATGAGTTTCTCCGGAAGAATGGGATACGGGATGAGAACATGAGCACCACGCTTCACTGTGCAACCAGGCAGCTTCGAGACGAATGGGTTCTTAAGGAAGTACGCGGTCAAGCTAAGAAACATGGTAGTAGTTTTGTGAAAGATGAGAGACGTGGTGTTGGTTGTGGAAGAGTTGAGTCTGATACAACCCGTAAGGATAGTGAGTCTGGTCATCGAGGTGGCCTGAAAGTTTTACGGCTAGTCAGGAAAGGTCGGGTACAGAAACAAAGGCGGAGGGGGAAAAGAATGCACGAGTATCAATGCATGAGAAGTGCGAGGGGTTCAAGGGATGCGACTTGGGGAAAAGCTGGAGGTAGCAGTCTGAGGAAGAGGTCGATACCCCTTCTCTGGACTCCGTACATACATTATGGGGTATGAACTCAACCTATATACTACAGCAGCAGTCTTGTCACTGAAGGAATCTAGATAGGTTAATAGATTACATGTATACCATTACCAAGACTCAACTGGCAGTGCACTCCGTCCTCAGAGAGCAAACGTCCTCGAAATGGCCACGACGGCACACAACCACGCACCCAGATCCGTAGTCAACATCCTCGTCATATTCACCGTCAACCACCTCCCCAACATGCCCACATTATCCGTCCCCTCCTCCCCCGCCGCATCATCCATCAAAGCCTTGAGCTTCCACGCCACGCCGGGCACATACACCAGATGTCCAATCGCCAACGCCGCCGTCCACGCATACCACCGCACCGCGCCTCGGCTCTCGAGGAGCGGCCTCTCGAGCCAGATGCTGGCCAGCGAGCCCCAGAAGGTGAGTCCCAGGAGCGACACGACCGCCCAGGGTCCGGAGCCGAAGAAGCCCTTGATGTAGCTCGGGAGGACCCCGTTGGCTTGGTCACGGGAGATGGGGCCCTCGGTGAAGATGCGGAGGAAGAAGTCTTGGTCTCGGGCGAACCAGAGGGAGCAGGTTGAGGAGACGAGGGGGGTGACTAGGAGGAGGGTCCGGGGGTTGAAGAAGGCGCCCGAAGCCATGGTGGTGGATGGGTGGTTTGTTGCAATTTAATATAGGGTGTTTTCTAGTCAGCGATTGGCTGTGTTGTGTTGTGTTGTGTTGTGTTTCTTAGTTGACAGAGATCTGAGTTGTTTGAAGAGAAAAAGAAAGTGAGACAAAGACCCGGACATACTAGACCTTTTCAATTCCCAATTCCCTTCTCACCAACAACTCCATCTAATTGCTCATCACCTGACAATCTCTTAATCCTCCGAACGCATCCATCAACCATACATTCCTTCAGCTCACAATGGTCCATTCTCCAGCCTCAGCGTCATCTCCACTATGGAGACCTGTTGGTTGAATCTGAACAGAGACGTGTCGCAAAACCCTCCGATAGTGCAGTAGTTCACTAGAATATCCGCTATCAACTCACTAACAGGGATACTGTTTCGGAGGTTTGATCTACAGCTGTGGTGTGATTTCGGGAAATGTCGATAAACCAACCAACAAAAGTTCCGAATAGTATCTTCAGTGATGTCAACATTGCCAACCAACTGAAACAGAACAGAACAGACAAGAAGCCATTCACAATACCCAGCTAACTTATCCCTTATCCCCATAACCCTACTGCCCCAATCCCTACTTCACCTCCAACCTCAATGCATCATACTGCACATACACCGACGCCGGCAACAGCGCACTCTCATAGTCCGTCGCATTATACGGCAGACTCAACACAATCTCATTCTCCCCCTTCTTCAACTTCCCCGCGTCAAACACAAACTTGTGCGCGACATTATAACAGCTCACCGATGATCGCACCGCACAGGAGCTGCTGTGGTGATACCTAGACACGTCATCCGAGTTAGTCCAGTCCTCACATCGACAACTTCACTTCAGTGGAATAGGTCGCAACTCACGGTATAACCCACGGCTCAAGATCCTCCCCATTCACATTCACCGTATACCTCAGATTCGCATGCGGCTCCGAGGCATTAAACACATCCGTATTCCCCGCCGCCGTCTTCGCCCCAGCCAACTGCACCGTCAACGTCGCCCTCCCACCCTTCTTCCTCCTCACATCACCCTCCGCAACATCAAACACCACCGTCCAATTATTCACATCCCCCTCGCCCACATACGTCTCGGGCCGCACGTAGTTCGCCCTGCCCCCGAAGACGCTCCAGTGCACGTAGTTCATGTCCCGCGCCTCGTCGCTCTCGCCGACCTTGAAGCGCACGCCGGACGGGAAGTCGGACGGGAAGTCGTATGCGGCCCAGTAGATGCGGTATTGTTCGGGATGCCGTGGGTATCGCGTGTCGCGTTCGTAGCCGTGGAGGTATTCGCCCGAGGACTTGTCTGGCGTGCCGATGCGCCAGAGCTCCTTGCCCGACGACTCTTCTCGCCAGCGGACGTTCTGCGTATGTGTCTTGCCGGACTTGATCTTGATCTGGTCCTTTGTAAACTGGCCAAAGATACCATCAGCGTAGACAGTCAAGCGGTACGTGCCAGACTTGACCATAGGAATGGCTCCGCGGCCCTTGTCGTCGAGATTCACCCAGTACTGATACGCCTTGGTGTCAAAGACATTGTCCTGAAAGTCGACGCCGCCCTGAGCCAGCACGGCGATGGCGCTCTTTGCTCCCTTAGGTAGGTCAACCTTGAGCTTGAGGGTGCCGCGGTTCTTAGACGGAACGTAGTTGGGGACGTGTTTGGCGATGGAATCGTAAAAGTCGGCGTTCCACTCGGGGTCTGCGTATTGGGTTGCGTCGGCGTGTGCGGTCAGGATGTCCGTGTCGGCTGGGAAGCGGTTGAAGTGGTAGTATTGCTGCTTCTGTCAATGCTTGGCCTGATCTCCATTCGAGGCTGGGGCTACTCACGGGTCCAAATGTGCGGTCGAATCCGTTGGTGATGTTGGGCTGTCTTGTCTTAGCTGCTCAGTCCGTCAAGGCAGATGGAACTGTCTCTCACCGTCTGGTCACCATGATGATTCGAGCTGATGTAGTTGTACAAGATTCCATCGACGGTAAGATCAGAGTGCAAAGGGCCACCAAAGTAGGTGTCCTTGGTGTTCATAACGAGCCACGCTCCGTAGACATCGCCGTCCTTGGTGTTAGTGCCATCCGCGAAGCTATCATGTCTTTGTCAACAACCTTCTCAAACAAACCGACAGCTCTCAAACTCACAGTCCATAGGCATCGATATCCCTCCAGTTATCCTGGAACGTGTACTTGGTGAAATAGTCCGACATCTCCTTAACATAAGGGTCATCCGGCGCATCACCCATGTACCAAGTCGCATCCTGCACCGTCACCTGCTTCGCCTTGGCCTCGCTCCCTGGCAACGGACCATAGTGCTCCTCATTCGTGAGGAGATGCGTCCAAATATCGCTATTGGGTCGGAACATGGTCCGCAGTTCCTGCAAGTTACGCAAAAAGGGCTGCTCCTCGTTGTGGTACGCAACCCTGCTGAAGGTGTGCAAGCCCGTCTCACCATCACGGAGGAACCAGTACTGCTCCAGTACCTGGCCCGTCTCGGTGTACGTGTCGGACATCATGATGCCGCCATATTCGGTGCCGGTCGAGTCGGTGCCCTTGAAGAGCTTGTACTTGGGTGTCATAGACCCTGGGGTCCAGAAGCCTTTCGGTGTGCAGTAACAGTCGAGATACGGCCCCTGTCCCGTAGCTCCAGAGCGTGTCCCCAGCAAGTTCTGTCCATCCAGCGTAAGCGTGGTAATTGAACCACCCTGTTTCTGTACTGCTGCATAGAGGCGGTCGTTGGAGATGACGAGCTCAGAGTCGGACTCTGTCGCCTTGAGGGTTGCGGCAGCCCATTGAGGCGCTTGGAGTAGAGAGACTAAGAGAGGCACCCTCGAAAGCTGTCGGAACTTCATCTTGACGGGAAAGCACAATGAGATGTAGAAGGCTCGAAAGCTACAGAGAAATCATAGTCAACAGCATCACATCCCTCTGCTCGTCTTATAGCAGCAATAACAACAACCACCATCACCACCAACTCAACCCCACACAACCACCCCCATCGTGATTGTGGGGGACGAAGCCCCGAGTCAAGAAACCAAAGGGAGACGGACGGACTCAATTTCCCATCTGGAGAAGCTCGTATTTTTCCCCGTGGGGAGACGCCGATCTGGTCCATTCCGGCTTAGACAGAGGCCTAGTAATGAGGTTTGGGGGGGGAACACGACTCTCGGGGTTCGGGAGAATGTCATAGCGAAGGGAGACCCTAGCCTCAAGCTTCATCAGGGGTTGAATACTACTCTCCGTCGGAGGTGATTCTAACAATGGCATGGTCAGTGAGATGATTTATGCCGGGAGGGGTTTATGGACGTCATGGGGGACTGATGAGGAGTTCACGGGCCTGAGCCGAATGGGGTTATCGTGTCCGGGCTAACTAATAGTTAGTAGTACTTGTATGGAGTTGTTGATGAGATTCCACGTATGGGAACAAGTCCACCGCGTTTCTCAGTTGTTAGGAGAAAAGAGACGCACAATGTACACAACCAGGATGAACATTGGGGTTAAGCCTTGCTAAACACAATACCCAACTCACGCTCTCACTCAAGGCCGACCGATCATTCATCTGTTGAAGCCAAAACACTCCGGAGCATCACCTCCATGAAAATTCCACATTGACGCCTTGGACCCGAGTCTAGATGTACAAAACGACACACGCTGACCTAGTCAACACACCTATATTACGTGCTTCAATCCTCATCGTCGTCGTCGTCCACCCGCGGTCGCTTCGATTGCCTGTTGTCCTCGTCCTGCAAGCCATAGCCTCGCTTCGATGATGTGTTCTGGTCCACCTCTGATAGGAACTTGTCCACATTGAAAGGATCTCCAGCATCCTTTTCGAATTGGACGGGCCCTTCGCGCGCCTACGTAATTCACCAATTAGAAAATGGCCATACATGACAACAGGGGGGGCCATAGATAAAAACTCACCTCGACATCAGCAGATCCCTTGAAAGTCCCCTTACCCAATGCCTCTCCAAACCGGCTGGCCTTTTGAATCTTGGCCATTTCCTTATCGCCCTCCTCGGGATCGTCGTCATCCAAGTTGGCACGCGGCCGGTAGATGCTGCTAATTGCGTCCTGCGCTGCAAATAACGGCTTATCGTAGTGGTTGTCCTCGTTGAAGCCGCTGTCGAATCCACTCGACTGGTTGAATAACCTCGAGTCGTACATCGTCTCCTTGGATTGCGTCGGCTTGGCCAGGCCCAGCGCGATCTTCTCAGACATATCTCTATTCTGCTCACGCATCATGACTTGAGCTCGGCGTTCTGTACCCATGCGATTTTGTCGTAGTTTTCGTTCCTCATCTCGCTGCTTCTCCTGTCGCGCCTTTTGTCGTGCCCTGACCTCCGAGTCCTCACTGTCAGAAGCACCCGAATCAGAATAGCTGTAGCTTCGAGACCGTGATCTCGAATCGCGAGAATCTCTCGAGTCCCGGGAGCCTCGCGAATCTCTTCGTCCACGACGAGCCCCTGAGCGCTCCTCCCGGGCCTTTTGTGCCAGTGCCCGAAGATTGTCCTCCTTCTGTGCCTTCTCCTTCTCCGCCAATCGTTGTTGCATAATCGCACGCTGCTGAACCTCCTCACGAGCGTGACGCTCTGCCATCTTGACAGCTTCAGCAAACTGAGCATGCTTGTCACTAATAGCCACATCTTGTAGGCCTCGCCCGTCCGCCGCCAATCTCTTGTCCAATGGCACCGTGAAACCCTTGGGGTTCTTCCAGTTGGAAACCGGAGGCGGGATCCTCCACATCTCCTGGTCCTCGGCTGTGAGTTTTCGGGGGGGCGAGTGCATGACAGGTGGCGGTGGTGAGGGTGGTCCTCGAGGAATCTTCTTATGCTTGAACTTGGGGGGTTCCATGGGGTCGTGTTGCCGCTCGACAATCTTCATGATGCGGTCCTGCTTCTTCGAATTGTCGCCCATGTGGTTCGTCGGGGTATATCGTACAAAGGTCGGGTCGTTTCGCTGTCCGACATTGACATTCTTTGGCTTCTGCGCGGCCACAGCACCGCTGACGAGAGCCGCCAGGGCATTCTTGGTCCTCTCCGTCGTCGCCTCCACAGTGTCCTTGTCCGGTCGCGATAGATCGATCTCGCCCGCGTCGGCGCGTTGTCGCAGCGGAATCAGCTCCTTGAATGAGGTGTGAACGATGCGGCCTTCGCCATGGCCCTGTCGCGCGAGGGCGTCGTACTTGACCTTGCCCTCAGCATCCACCTGAATTGCCAACGCGTTACTCGTCGTCGCGCCCTTCTTGCCCAGGTCTAGCGGGTACTGGGCGATGGGAATCTCGGGGAAGGCGCCTCCATCTCCGAAGTCCTCCTGCGTGCGCGGTCGCCATCCTGATCGCTGGCCGTAGGGAGGAGGGCCGCTTCGCTTGAGGACGAGCTGCGTCTCGTCGAGTTCGCCGGGGCCGACGATTCTGGGGCCGCGTTGCTGCGCTCGCGCGGGAGCTTCCTCATCCTCGCCCGTGTACTTGGGTTTGGGGAGCGCAGCCTGAAGCGACCCGGCGATCGACGTCATTTTTGCGGTGGCGATGGGTGATGAAGGATTTGATGGGGTGAATCTTGAAGGATCGCGGGATGCAGTTCATGGAAGTGTTTAGGTAGAATAGAATTTCCAAGTGGCGTCGATCTGAATGTGGCTTAGCTGGGATGCGTGTGGCGTCGATCTAAAAGCGGATGCCTGAACAAAAGTTGAAGAGGTAGGCTTGGAAAAAAATGGTTCAGGAGATAATCACTGAATGAGTTACTGTCTTGATTTCTTGATATTTTTAGGTATTTCCTTTGTTACTCTAATTGGGAGATCAGTCGTGTGTCGTGATCCCACAGCCATAGGTATAGGTAACCCAGGGCACAGTGCTAATTATGAGGAGGTACCTTGTACATCGCCTCAACCAAAGGATCCTTTCCCAAAACACAAACTCCAGTCTCTCATATCAACTTGTCCAACTCATCTATCAGGTCCCCGTCTATCCAACTCTTTGAAACTCCATCAACGAAATCTCATACCTCATATTAAATCATTAGAAAGGGGTGAAATCCAGCTTGGTGCAAGCCCCATACTGCTTGATCATCAAACCGACCTGAACCATTCCGCCAATCCCCGGAACCCATGCCGGCACAATCAAAACAGTCCAAAACGCAAGCCAACTCATCAATCGTTTCGGCTTCCAGTCGTTAGGCCTCAGCTCCAAGCCCTCGTGACAGATGAACCTCTGGTGCTTCCTCTCCAGCCACCGGGTATAGAATGGCGAGAGTGCTCCCAGGCTCAACCAGAGCAATATCCAGACGATGCGACCCGTCTCGCGATAATCGGCTTCGCCAAGGCGAAACTTGGAGAACCCCCCTATGATGCAGATGGGCGCGATAGTCGAGATCCCGAGCGTCACTCGATAAAGCCAGGTCGTCAAGTCTCCGTTGTTGAGAAAGTCTAGCGGGACCTTGCGATTGCCCGGCAGCTGTGCGTCAACGTCGAGTCTAGCGATGTAGCCGCCATACATTGCGCCGTGGCTCGCCGCTTCTTCCATGTCTGGCGACCAGATAAGGAACATGCAAGAATATTGAGGCGTGGTGAGTGCCGCGATGATGTTGACAACGGACATGAACGAATAAGGAACAACAGTAAGTCCAAAGGCAACCATGCCATATCGGTCAATCTGGTGTCCCATGGCTTTGTAGAGCGTGTACGCGCCAAATATCGCTTGTGCCAAACCAGTCAGAAGTTGTGGCACATTCCAGCTAGATGGGAGATTGAGCGTCTTGAGGTCAACCTCGGAGTTGTATCGCCCGAGGGTGGCTTCGCTCGGGACTCGCAGGGTGCTGCTGCTGTTGCCAACTCTCTGCCGTCTGGGTTGTGGTGCACGTTGATTTCCTTGCGGCTCTGGAGTTGTCCAATATTTCTGCATCCATGTCGGGAGCTTCGATCGAACAGCCTGTCGCACGCTTGATCCGACCTCTATATTACCGCGGAGGGGCGCCTTTGGCGGAACCTCTACCAAAAAATAGTTGGCGTGATGTGCCGGGTCTTGAGGAGGGACAAAAGTCCCGTGTATTGGTCGATCGAGAGGAACGAGGCGGGCTTCTTGGTCCTTGAAGATCTTTGAGAAGTATGGATCGCGACGCGGGCCGGGGGAGATGTTATCCTTCTTGACCACCATGCACACGGCCCCTGCAGCGACGGCCTTCTTGACAGGATCCGATCTCGTGAATGGGTGAGCAAAGATCCACCGGAGAGACCGGATGATGCCAGAACCTGGGACGAACAGAGCACCGACGGAGGCGAGGAAGCTCTCCCGGTTGGTAGCCCCCGGCAGGTTCATGAGCGAGAGTGTGTGGACGATGTAGTTGGCGGCAAAGAACATAAGATAATTCCCCCATGCCGCTGGGTAACAGAGGACGTCATCGGGGAGAGCTTCTGTACCCTCCGGGACGGATATGGTCATGTTAACCATGACAGGGGCCATTTTGAAGGAAGACTGCGATGAGTTGGGATGATGCTAGGCAGGTAGGTTACTGGGGCCTAGGATCCAAGAACAACCCATCACCCAACCACAGGGACAAATCACTGATAAATACATTACATCAGTCCCCCTTCTAGTTGTGAATGCTACTGGAGCCGCTTTCGAACTAAAGAACCAAGGGGGGCGAAGCAGGCTGCTGCACAGCCTCCCATTGCCCAGATGGCTCATCCGGTTGAAAGTGCAAAAGATCACCGCGAATAGAAACACCAGCCTACCAGCTGAAATGCAGGCATATTCCTACCCACTATAGCGTTAACTAGGCGTCATTGAGAACCCATTGAAAGGCTAGGCAAGGCAAACAGAGTCGAAAGGATCTCGGGGACGGGAACTTGAATTGAGCCATTCTCCGGGTTCGCAGCCTCGTCTGCTTTTTCAACAAGTCATCTGCACCGGTGCATACTCCTTCGAGTCAGCTGGTGTATCCCAAGGCAGCGCGCAGTGTAACTTGGATTTAGCCCACACAATACATACCAGGCAGGTACTGAGCCTTCAGAAAGATAATGGGTGGGTGGGTTCCCCTTCAGCCCATTGCTATTCCAAGCTGAAGCGGAAGCTGAAGATAAGACTAGGCTTGGCGGTTGCGGTTTGCAGCAACACAACACAAAATAACCAAAAGAAAGATTTCCCCCAGCCTGATCTGCGGACCTGCCAAAGATGATTCCAGAAATGACTGGTTAACACAACATTATTATAAAGCAACCATGGCTTTCTAGCATGCATTATATGATAGGTAGGGTACGTCATGACACCGTTGGTCTTGGCTTCGCTCACTCTCCCAGCACCACCATGGCAGCTCTGGATGGCCGGGGCGACGCATCGTGTAATGTCCTTGCCAGCCCATGGTCCACTCTGCCCGTTTGGTAATACATCTTGTTCCCAGTGCAAGCCTCCTTTTCAAACCCGCGCCCCGTTAAATCCAGATCTGGCTTCAAATATTGTACATCATCGCTTATACATAACCCTTGCGCGCTCCCTATCCCACCAGTTAGTATCAGGGTCGTGGGCTTCGAGGACAGCAGGCTCAGACGGTAAAACGTACCTTGAAGAAGAATTGAACGACAAACACCTGAAGCGCACCCATACAGATGATCAGGCCAATCTGAATCATGCTAAAGTTGATGATTCGGCCCTCGGTGCTGCTAACGGTGGCAAAGTTGCGGTTCTCACGGGTTCGGAAGTACTTTTGGTTTCGTGAAATTGTAGACAGCTGGCCAGAGACCTTGAAGATGGACTCCTCCAGGATGGATGTCTGCTCGGGGGTGGTGCCCTGCTTCGACGGCAGCTGGGCGCGGGCCTCGTTCTCGACGGAGATCTCGAAATCGACAAACTTCTCGGCAAAGGTACTCATCTCGTTGTCGAAGCAGAACGAGTAGTCGCCGACCGTGTTGGCGGAGAAGACAAAGTCACCCTGGCGCTCCTTCTGGCCATCCAAGATGACCTTGCCATTGGGACCCTCGACGACATAGTCGACATCGAAAGAACCACCGGATTGAACCTGTATCCCGTATTTAGCGCACGTCTCGGCGATGGTCGTCGCTGGGCAGGGCGCTGCTCACAGCAAAGTAAAAGGCGATCTTCTCGCCCTCCTTTTTCGTCGAGGTGTAAAAGCAGGCCTTCTCGTTCGCAGCAAGTTGGTAGGTAAGAGCAGTAGCGGCGACATCGGTCACCAAGAAGGCGAGGAGCCCGGCGACAAGTGTTGGCAATCTCATGACGGCGGTTGTATCTGCGTTGGAGGTTGTCGCGTGCTGGGGGGGTCAACAGCTGGCTGGTTCAGGACAAGCTGTCGCTAACAGCGAGTTGGGAACACGACTGAGCTTCGGCGCGGAATTTCGCACCACCGACCCCCTGGAAAAGGCCCCGCCTTCACAAGCTTTGAGACCGGGGGTTTTTTCAGCCACATCTGGGTAAAGGGGTTTTGCGCCACATACCCCCCACATCTCATTTACTGCAACACGCGTCGAGACGTGATCTGTGACCTCACATCAAGGTTCCACCACACAGATAATCAGTACGTACCTAACCTAGCTAATTGCTTACTGCCCGCTGCTACTACCTCTGCGGACAGCTTCCCAATCTCGTACCAACATCTATCGCCTCTATTCAATTCATCCTTCATGAATCGCCGTGTCATTGCGTCATGGTACTAACATGATTGCACTGCACTCTACTTCACTTCTTGACCTTCTTTAGTAACCACTATATACAACTACTTCTTCTCTCCCACCTTCATTGACAACTCCGTCGCATCCGATAAACAACCAACAAACTCCCCTTTCACTTCCCCTGGATCTCGAGATCCAACATGGCCATCCAATCCACGGTCGCCAATGTGTCCTCAGTGGCCCTGAGGATCTGCGCCGTTGTTTTCTTTAGACTTGTTCGTGCCTCCCGCTGTGTTTTAAGGTCTTAGACTGTCAAAATAGCTAATCAGCTCTGTAGTTCCCTGTAAGCAAGCAGCACGAATAGTCCCCAAGCGACAGCACAGCTTTTATTCGTATTCAATCTTAACATCTCACGACAGGCGCATTTCCCGACGATTGCGTTTGCCCTTTTCGCAATCTATATTCCGTCCTTCCTCGCGAGCTACTTCACCAAACCCAAGCTCGAAGTTGTCGATGACAAGGTCGATGTCACCGTGAAAGAAACGACAATTACATCCGAAACCCCCTTGTTGACCAAGAATGGCGTTGCTGTCGCAGCCAAGCCTGAAGTCGTCGCGAACGAAATCAACATCAAGGAAAAGGTCTTGCTCCGCGAGAAGCCTGCCAGCCTATGGAAGATCCTCTTCCTCGGTGCGCCCAGCGCCAGCCGACCCTTCACATCCTTTTTGACATTTCTGATCAACCTCCTTCTCATCGGCCTAACCGCTGACGCCTTGTTCCGAGCAAGATGGTTCTATCCTGCTGACGACTTGTCGTTTGTTCGCCTTGGATATGTGTCGCCCACCGAGGCCAAGTTCTTGGTTCGCGAGCCCGACCAGTCTAAGTTGCCAGTCACTTTCGAAATTCACCTCCAAGGCTCTCAGTCGTCTTCTGACGATACTCACTGGCAGACTGCTGGTAGCATTTCAATTACGGACAATAGCACCGACTTCACAGCTGCCCTGACTGTTCCGCTCAAGCACTGGAAGCAGAGCAAGTACCAATGGAGGACCTCAAACAACCACACTGGCGAGTTTATTACCCCTCCTAAGGCCGGAGAGATGCCCGAGTACCACGATGGGAAATTCACATTCCTTTCTACCTCGTGTATCCTTCCCAGATTTCCATACAATCCGCTTGATCACCCCCTGGCCATCCCCGGCCTCAAGAATCTAGCAGACAAGCTTCCTGAGTTGGGCGCTCAGTTCATGCTCTTCCTCGGTGACTTCATTTATGTGGACGTCCCCGAGCGTTTTGGAAAGTCCGTTGACGAGTACCGCATGCAATACCGTCAGGTGTATGCCTCTCCTGATTGGGCTCCAGTCGCCCAGAACCTGAGCTGGATTCACGTTCTCGATGACCATGAAATCTCTAATGATTGGTCTTCCAAGAAGACTGGCCTCTACAGTGCGGCCGTTGATCCTTGGCATCTCTACCAGGCCAACATTAACCCTCCCAAGGCCCAGTCTGCCGATGCCCAGAGCTCGCGAGAGGATTCCACTTGGTATGAGTTCACGCAGGGTCCCGCCAGCTTTTTTATGATGGACACCCGCAGCTACCGCTCCAGCAACAGCCTGCCCTTCAATGCAACGGACAAGACCATGCTCGGCTCGGAGCAATTGGCCGACTTTCTGGCTTGGCTGGCTCGCCCCATGCCCAAGGGAGTTCAGTGGAAGATTATTGCATCGTCTGTTCCATTCACTAAGAATTGGCCTGTCAATGTTCAGGATACCTGGGGCGGTTTCCTCGTCGAGAGGAAGCAGATTCTCGAGGCCATGTGGGATGCTGGAACACAAGGCACCGGCGTGATTATCCTATCCGGCGATCGCCACGAGTTTGCTGCTACCAAGTTCCCGCCGCCACCCGAGTCGCGATGGCCCCAGTCTGCTGCCGCGCATGAGTTCTCGACAAGTCCACTGAACCAGTTCGCTTCCCCCTTCCCGACGTACAAGCAGACTGATGATGAGGATGTTATGCTCAAGTAGGTCCTTCCAGCCAATGTCTTGGGGTATCTGTTGCTAACATTAGAATAATAGCTACATCCCTGGTGGTATCTCCAAGTTTGGTTCTTTCACTATTGAAAAGGTCGATGGCAAGAGCACCATGCTCTATCGGCTGTTCATTGACGGCAACGAGACATGGAGTGCCGTGGTCGAGGCCCCGGAGGTACCCGAGACTCCGAAGAGTCCCCCGACAATTTGGGATAGGCTCAAATACTTCTATCCGTAAATCTGGCGGCTATCTGAGTGTAATTGTTTGGCGTCAAGGTTCTGGTTTACTACAAAAGGAAGAAGCACTGTCAGCTGCTTTTAATTACGCCCCATAGGGCGAGATCGCTTGCTTAATTACAATGAACATCATCTCTGCATTCCCATGGCATCACGTGTCAATTCCCATGGTGGTTGGTTGTTGTGTCGTGACCGTTGCTTTCTTTGCATCTCCATCAAAACGTCGATAATTTCAAGGGTTAGGGTTAGGTAGGAGAACTTGACAACATGGCATTGAAGAGTCCACGACATGAATAGCTTCAACTATTCATAATAGTTTCTAGAGTAACTCGAGGAGACCAAAATCTATGCTCAAGCCCCAGAAATGCCTCCTAATCCTGCCAAGTCTCATCGCACTACAGCAGCTCCCCGTCTACCTGTATGGAGTCCTCTGTACCTGCTTCCCCAAGACCGGACGGGAGCGTGGAGACGGAGACGGCACAACGGCCCCACAGCTCCGATAAGCCCCACCGCCGAGCTCTCACCGCCCTGGCGCTCCTCCACTCTCCAGGAAAATTTCCCTGGCAGAAAGAATTCTTGGACAGTTTCTTGACCAGCGCGACATCCTTGCGCGACGACTTTTTCTGCCAACCATTGCACACTCTACTTCAGACCAATAATCGAATTATCGTCATGGCTGGGCCAGGAAATAAGAAGCGACGCATCGAAGGTCGATTGCAACGTCCCTCGAAGAAACAAAAACGGAGACAAGACCGAAAGCAAGAGTATCACAGCGAGTCGGAAGCCGAAGAAACACAAGACTTCGATGCTGTGAACTTGCTAGACTCAGACGACGACATCCATAACGCTCGAGTGGATGATGTTGGCGGCTCGGAGAATGAGGCGACGAGCTCTGAGGATGAACGCCCTGTATTGAAGAAGCCTTTGAAGAAGAAGGTCAAGAAGACCAAGGCGCAACCGGAGGAGAAGCCAGAGGAGGTCTCGGAGGCCGAATCTGACGAGGACGACGATGAGGATGAGGATTCAGACGGTGACGACGATGGCGAGACGACGCAAAGGAGAAAGAAGTCAAAGCGAAACGACCCCAACGCCTTCGCAACCTCACTATCCAAGATCCTTTCCACAAAACTCTCGTCATCAAAGCGATCAGACCCCGTCCTGTCCCGCAGCGCCGCAGCCCACGAAGCCTCCAAAGCCGCCGTCGACAGCGCCCTCGAGACCAAGGCACGCAAGCAACTCCGCGAGCAAAAGAAGCGCGCCCTCGAAAAGGGCCGCGTGAAGGACGTCCTCATCGCGTCCGCTAACGACACCACCGGGGAACTCGAGACGTCCACCACGGAGATCATGGAGACGGAGCGCCGCCTCCGCAAGGTCGCCCAGCGCGGTGTGGTCAAGCTGTTCAACGCCGTCCGCGCGGCGCAGGTCAAGGCCGTGGAGGCCGAGAGGAGTACGACAAAGGACGGTGTGATTGGTATGAGGCAGAGGGAGGAGAAGGTTAATGCGATGAGCAAGAAGGGGTTCTTGGAGTTGATTGCCTCGGGAGGCGGTGGACTGAAAAAGGGAGCGCTCGAAGAGGCGTGATGATGGTTTTTATTTATTTTTCATGTCATGGTTTGTTTCTTTAAGAGGAGTAGTGGAATCATCTGGCCGTGTCTCTTCCGGCCTCGCAACTAAAGTCGCAACAACAAAAGATACCCCTAATGATGCACCCGATCCCACCCCATCGCCGATTCCTTTTTTTCTTCCCAGTAGTAGTTACAAGTACAGGTTCACCTATCATAACAATGATCGTCGCTGCTGCGGCTGCCGTCAACGCCGCCGCCGCCGCTTCGTATTCTCTGCATTCTTTCTTTCATTTATTGAAAGTCGCTCGCTTGCAGGTTCCTCGTCATGGATGGCAGCTTCACTTTGAGGCCATCCAGCTCCTTGGTCATCTTCACTTGGCAGCCCAGCCGACTCGTCTCAGTAAGACCGAAGGCGAGGTCCAGCATATCATTCTCGTCGTCCTCCGGCTCGGGCATCTTGTCGAAGTAGTCGTCCTCGAGGACGATAACATGGCAGGTCGAGCATGCGCATGATCCTCCACAAGCACCCTCCATCTCCAGGTCGTGCGCTTGGGCGATATCAAGCAGGTTGTCACCCTCACAGACGCCAACCTTGTGCTCATCTCCCTCCTTATCAATAAAGGTCACCCAGAGCCTATCCAGCTGTTAGTCTTATGGTGGTAGAATGCCCAGGCCATGCTCGACATACTCTTCGCCCGGCTTCGGAGGATCGACATGTCCATGCCGCCTTTGCGCCGAGGTGCTAAAGGCTCTCTGGGACAGCGGGGACAAGCGAGCTACTCGAGGGAGTATCGCAGATCGGCTCTGTGTGGAAGACTGGGATAGAAGTGCGCTCGCATTGCTCTGGGAACTTCGGACAGGCTGTGACCGTCGGCATACGGCGACTGGAAGCCTCGCAAGGCGGGTCGCAAAGGATCGAGACGCAGACATGGTGGTGGTTGACCGGGGACTTCGGACAATCGGAGGCGGTGGAAAGTCGAGGAACAGCAACAGAAAGAGGATAGTGGTGAATATCCGAACTGCTTCAAGAAGGCACTCGAGTCCAAGCAGGTAAATTTCAACAAGCTCAGAACACGCCAATTCGCTCAATGGACGCTGGGTCCGTCGCCGACTAGCCTCGTCCTCTCACATCCAAGATGATTTTAAGCAACCCGGAAAAAAATAGGTGAGGGTAGCTCCGGATAAGGGAGGGTCTTATCGAATCGGGAAATCCATTCTCCGTGTTCCGGTTTTTTTTCTTATCTCCGAGCCGGGGGGGGGGGTTGGTGGGATGGACTTGGAGAAGCATGATTTCATTTTCTAGGATCCAAGCTCGGAGTCGCATTTTCTTTACAGCCATCTTCTCCGAGTCCAATGCGGTCGTCGCATAACCCAAGTTCACCATGACGACTCACCGAGATGGCGTCAATCCCTTGAGGCCATATTACATACCCCCAACCATCGTAGACCCGGCCGAGTCGTTGTCCAAGTCGAGTCCCGGCCCGAACCCGTTTCCCAGAGGCCAACATGTGACGGCAGCTGGTGGGAGGTATGCCTCGAAAGCGCGTGATATATTCTCAGACCTGGAATATAAGGATTATCTGGGCGACCCGTCACCGTCCATGGTTCAGAATGTCAAGGACCTCATCGACGAGTTGATGTGGAAGTACACCTCGGTTCTCATGGCCCAGCCATTCGAGGTGGCCAAGACGATTCTCCAAGTTCGGAACCAGGATGGGAATGCCGTCATTACGTCCCCTACAGAACCGGAGCCTGAGAAGAAGCGCACACCAGAGCGTGCCTTGGAGCGTGCTTCAGACCGTGCGTTGGAACGTGTGTCGGAGCGTACGTCGGTCTACGCGGCACCAATTCAATACGTGAGTTTGTACGCAGAGCCTTCCTGTCATATCATCCCTACTAATGTCGGTATGATAAGCCACCCCAAGAAGAAGAAGCATACGACTCCGACGCCTCCGACACAGCATCTTGCTTCACTCCCCTCGCGAAAAGCACTCCCGCTCCGCCGCCGCCGCCGCCGCCTCCAAAGCGTTCGAATGGCAGAAGAACGCCATCTCCCGTAAAGAAGCCGGTTGTTCCGGGACACTATCTCGCCATCCGCCGACCGGACTCCATTCTTGAGGTTATCGGCCAGCTATGGGGGAAAGAAGGCGCCTGGGGCGTCTGGAAGGGATCGAATGCCACTTTCCTATATACCGTTCTCCAGTCCCTGCTGGAGAATTGGTCAAGAAGCTTCCTGAGTGCCATTTTCAACGTCCCCGACCTGGGCGTCAAGGAGGACATTGATCGGTTGATCGACATTGCGTCACCGTATCCTTGGGCCTCCTTCTTTGTGGCTGCAGCCGCCGCCGTTGCTACCGGGCTTGCCCTCTCGCCATTAGACTTGGTTCGCACTAGGTAAGAAACCCAAGCCTCAAAGGAAAGAAAACGTGGGATCCTAACAATTGTCTATAGACTCATTGTCACTCCGAGCTCAAACGGCCAGCGCCGGACGCTAGCTACTCTCCGCTCCCTCCCCTCGTACATTTGCTCCTCGATGCTCGTCGTACCAACCGTCCTCAATTCCTTGGTGCATCCTCTCATCACACTCTCAACTCCTCTCGTTCTACGAACCCAGTTTATGATCGATAGTAAGGTGTCGCCCATGACCTTCTCCATGGCCAAGTTCTTTGCTTCTTCTGCTGCAATTCTGCTCAAACTACCTATCGAAACCGTCCTTCGACGAGGCCAAGTCGCTCTGCTGTCCAGCCGTGATTACTTGCGCGCTCTTGGCGGGCCAGAGCAACAATTCACAACCATTGTCCCTCCCGGCAACTATGACGGTGCTTTCGGCACCATGTACCACATCGTTGTGGAGGAGGGCACTCGGGAAGTCCAATCCCTTCCACCCGTTACGAAGAAGGGCAAGGCCAAGTCTAAGAACATTACCACCCGCATCTACAAGGGCCAGGGTCTAGACGGCCTCTGGAGGGGGTGGAAGGTCAACTGGTGGGGACTGGTTGGCCTCTGGACCGCGAGCATGGTCGGACACGGCGGAGAGGGCGAGTTCTAAGAGATGATGTCGCTCTGCCCGGCCTGTTTCTTGGGGCGGAGCAACGATGCATTTGCTGGCATGGCGTTGCGGTTTGGAATGGATCTCTCCTCTACGAGCTTTGATGATGAGACGGCATGATATCCACCGCCATTTTCAAATGGTGCAAAACAAAACACACGAAAAGTTGCTCTTGTTAATATATATTTCTTGACCCTCGGGGGGAGGAAAAGTGCGTCATACTCCAGCATCAAACTCGCCTTGGACATGGCTCAGTCAGTTGTCGCAACTCAATTATTCTCTCACACTACATGAACCAACTATCCGTCATTCACTCCATGAGCTCGTCACTCGTTTTATTCCGTGTCCTCCGCCATCATTCCTCAAGCTCAATCAACCACACTCGGAGCTCGGCAACGTGGGACATACCCTCCCGTCTCAGCTTCGGAGTGGCGTCCGGCTCCTTGCATATCCCCGACCGAATCACCCTCCAGTGAGTCTGCACTCTCGGGATGAGCCATCTTGAAACAAGCCGCATCCATTGCCCACATCAGCTCTGTTCGAACAATCACACAAGCACGACTCCTCATTCGTTGCGCCCTCCGCGTTTGACGCCTGCAGCTTCAGCCTCCCGGTGTCTCAAGCCGCTACGGCGCTGCATCATGCCGCTCTGAAACTCCTGCTTACCAAGCCGTTGAGCATTGCTCTCTATCGTGCGCGCGCCGTGGGCGGGTGTTCGGTGCGGGTTGGTGGTTTGCGCCGGTTTCTACTGGCGTGGTACAAGGGGATGGGGATGGGATGGACAGCCGAGGAAGAGGCCAATCGCGAGGACGCCGAGTCATCCTTCGGGAGTTGTTGCCAGGGAAAAGACTGAGTGACTGAGGCCGGAGAGATGCATTGTGTGTTGTGTCCATGTAAGAGCAGTTTTCGTGAGTGAGATGAGTTCGGGGATAGTTGTCGAAACCTCAGTCTTGTCAGCATGAAGATTGTGGTCGAGGGCTTTGCTGGATATGACTTGGACAGACATAAAAGGCCTAGTTTCCTCCCTATCTAGACCTTCCAGTTGATAAACTACTACACTCTCTTCATCGAGTCCCAACGATAGACACTCATTTCATTCACCATTCTCTCACTCCTTACTTGTCTGCTCATCATGGGCCTCCTTACCGCAATGAGCATGTCCAACGCCTTCTCTTGGCTGTCAGTCCTTTCTTCTGCAATCTCTGTTTCCGCCCACGGCCATGTCACCAACCTCATCATCAACGGGGTCTACTACGAAACTTACCGCAGCACCTCATTCCCCTACATGCAGGACCCTCCCATCGTTGCAGGCTGGACGATCGACCAAAAAGACAACGGCTTCGTCGCCCCTGAGAAATACAGCGACCCAGACATCATCTGTCATCGAGACGCCTTGCCCGGTCAGGGGCACGTCGAAGTCACCGCCGGTGATATCATCACCCTCCAGTGGTCGGGCTGGCCTGGATCCCACCACGGTCCTATCGTTGACTACCTCGCCAACTGCAACGGGCCATGCGAGACAGTCGAGAAGACCGAGCTTGAGTTCTTCAAGATCGATGGCCTCGGTCTCCTCAAACAAGGCACTCCGGGTCGATACGCGGACGAAGTCCTGAGCGAGAATGGATACACCTGGAACGTCAGGATTCCGGAAAACATTGCCCCCGGGAACTACGTGCTCCGCCATGAGATTATTGCCCTACACAACGCCATTGAGAAGTACGGCGCGCAGAACTATCCGCAGTGCTTCAACCTCAAGATCACGGGCTCGGGGTCTGACCGTCCATCTGGTTATCTTGGAACTGAGCTATACGATGTAGAAGATCCTGGGATCTATATCAACGTCTACTCTAGCTCAATTGACTACCAGGTTCCGGGTCCGACAATCATTGAGGGGGGTGTTTCCTCGATCAAGCAGAGTCCTTCATCGGTAACAAGGACGGCGACTGCTTCGACAAGATACTAGCGTACAATCAGACATGGGTAAGAGCATGTATAGGCTATGTTTGTTACTATGAATATTGTATGCTGTCGACGATGCTGGTATGGTGGAAAGGACCTTCGTCGTTAGGCGATTTAAGTGTCATGAGTTCACATTCCTTTAGAAGGGGCAGGAGATTTGAATAATAAAAACAAAATTCAAATACGCATTCAGTCGATTTGAAGCAATGCCACAATTGTATCTGTGTGGTAAAATACTGTTGGTTGTGTTGGCACAGTCTTATACGGGATAAGGTATCGAGAATGCTAGAGCCTAGAGTTGAAGAATCCAAATACAAGATAGCAAGGAGTATTTCGAAACCTCAAAACCGCCCAAGAGAGCCTCAAAGGAATGCCCTACTTGTACGAAGCTACCAAGCAAGAAGCTGGAAATCCAGATTTACTGCCACCGGGCGCGTCTATAGGGTAAGTTGCGAGGAAGTCGAGGCTGACCACGTGACCTGGCGTTTTGCTCATGTCACGTTCCGACGGCATCATCTCCAAAGATCATCTCCTGGTTATCATTTTAATCTTTCCACGCCAACCGCAGAAATACTATTTTCATCGATTTTCCGCCTGAGGGTCGAGAGGGGAAATAAAATCTGCGACAGAATTGATAGATTGCAGCGCTTCGTCATAGCGATATGTTCTAATTCCAACCCCCCCAAGTCGTTGCGCCAGCTTTGGGCGCGCCATCACCACGTCTTCCAGTCTCTTAATTTTTCACTCCGATTGCGCCGAAACGCCTGGCACGAAAGTCATGGCTGCCTCAACCACCGAGATGCCGACCGCGACTAGCGAACCCGCGGCGGCTCCTGCGACTCGCAAGTTCAAAGCCTCCGACCTTCCCCTGCCTTCTGCGACAAGAGCAGCAATAGAGTCTCTTGCGCACAGCTTCAAGAAGGAAGGAGCATACGATTCCATTCGGAAGCAGGTCTGGGATAAGTTCGAAGCCAGCGTGCGTCGCGATATCTGGAAGGCCTGATACTTCGCATTCTAACTGGCCTTACAGGACTATGAAGCACAGGTTACCAAGGCCATTCTCGAAGTGGCCGAACAGGAGATCGAACGAAACCCCCAACAACTTTTAACACTCGACCGACGAAAGGCTGCGGCGCTCATCGACGGAGCCCTCGAACGCTCCGGAGTGTATCAAAAAGCGGAGGCCGTCATTGGGCAGCTCATCGATATGGATGCAATTGAGGAGCGAATTCGCGAGTCCCGTCGAACTGAGCTTGGCGAAGAGGCAGCAGAAGCCGAGAGACTACGAGGGGCTAAGACGGACGAAGAATACGTGGCGGGCACCGAGGCACGACGAGCAGAGCGAGAGCGAGTTCGAGAGGAGTTGCGCAAAAAGGAGGCTGCCATCGAAGAGGAAAAACGCAGGATTCTGAGAGAAGAACATAAGAAGGAGGAACGTGAACGCGAGAAAGCCGAGCTCAAGCGCCAAGCCGAACGAGATGAACGACGAAGAAAGCGCGAAGAGGATCGCGAGGAACGAGAAAAACAACGCGATATTGAGCGTGACAAGAGGCACAAGGAACGAGAGGAGCGAGACCGAGACCGTGGATCACGAGATAAGGATCGCGGCCGTGACCGCGACAGGGACCGCGACAGGGACCGTGATCGTGATCGCGATCGTGACAGCCGGCGCAAGGAGAAGGAGGTTGTTTCTGAACAACTCAAGGAGAAACTTTCGAAGGAGGATCACGAGCGTTTGGAGGAAGAAGCTCTGGCCGACCTTCTTCGTGAAAGTTCCAAGACGGCCCAGAAGCAACCGGAACTCGAGGTCGATGCGTCTCTGGCCCCTCCGCCTAGGAAATCAGGGCCAGCCTCCGCCATCAACCCCATTCGAGGAGATCGTTCACGGGTGGCGGACAGCCGCAAGCAGAGCGATGCAGGACTAAAGGCGGAGAGAGGTGGTTCACGAACACCTGCCACCGATGCCAAGGTCGCTGACCTGAGAGATGAGAGGAAGCCAAGTCGCAGCACCTCGCGACCCGTTGACCGAGATCGCGATAGGGAGCGGGATCGTGACCGCGCGAGAGACCGTGATAATCGTCGGACTGACCGTCGCTCACAATCCCCACGCCGGGACCGAAGCGGGTCTCGCATCAAGGACAGACGCGAACGCAGCCGATCGCGAGCTCTTCAGGATACGACCCGTTCGCGAGCTGGAAGGACTGACCGCGCGGAACGAAGCCGCTCACGGCCGCGATATGATCACTACGAACGCAGTCGATCCCGAAGACGAGACCGGAGTCGTTCCCGCCCAAGACCAGACCGGAGAGAACGAAGCAGGTCAAGGACCAGAACAGAGCGGCGAGAACGAAGTCGAGACAGGCGGGAGCGCTCGCGATCTCGGTTGCGGACCGAGAGAAGGGATCGGACCCGATCACGCAACCGGAGAGACCGAAGTCGCTCTAGGGATACACGCATGGGTGGAACGGATCACTATGACCCGCGAGAGCGAGAGCGAGATCGCGACCGGCCTCGTGACAGGGATCGAGAGCGTGATAGAGATCGCGACCGAGAGCGCAAAGAGCGTTCACCAAGGCGACGAAGCCGCGAAAGGGACGACCGAGAGCGTGATCGAGAGCGCGACCGCGATAAGGAGCGCGATAAGGAGCGGGAAAAGGAACGAGAAAGGGAACGAGAAAAGGAGCGAGAAACGGATCGCGACAAGGATCGTGACAAGGAACGAGAAAAGGATCGCGACAAAGATCGCGACCGAAGAAGCCGCTCCCGCTCTCGAGCCAACACATCCACCGCCCGCCCGCCCTCTAGCAAGGGCAAAGAGGACCTCGAGGAGTGGAAACTCGAAGAAGCCAAGAAGCGCGAGAAGGAAGCCAAGGCATACCTCGCCGCACAGAAGGACGCCCGGGACAAGGGCCTCCCAGTGCCAGGATTCGACGACAGGAAGAGCAGCGGCGAGAGGTCCCCCGAGGTGCGCAGGCGCTGGAACATGGAGGAAATTGACCGCTATGCGCCTGGGGGCCGGGACGAGAGGAGGAGGAGCCGGTCGAGGAGTCGGGGTGGGCAACAGGAGAGGGAGAAGGATAGGGATAGGGATAGGGATAGGGATCGTGGGAGGGATCGAGAGCGAGAGAGGGATAGGGAAAAGGATAGGGATGGGGATAGGTACCGTGAGCGCGATCATGAGCGAGACCGAGACCGAGATCGGGATCGTGAGCGTCGTGATAGAGATCGCAATCGGGACAGAGATAGAGATAGGGATGGGGATCGCGACAGAGATCGTGACAGAGAAAGGGACAGGGACAGGGACAGGGACAGAGACCGGGAGAGGGAAAGGGATAGGGATAGGGATCGCGACAGAGACCGGGAACGAGACCGTCGAGATCGAGACAGAGACCGCGACAGGTCAAGGGATAGGAGGAACAGACGAGACCGAAGCCTCTCTCCTCCCCGACGAGAGCGGCGAGACCAGAGTCGCAGTCGTCGCAGGAGTAGAAGCCGTTGACACTGGGAGGAGGGGGAGTAAGTAATATATTACGGTGCTGGAGAGAATAGCATTACAATGAATCAATCCATGTGGTATTCCCAAGAGGATGGGGTGTATGGATTGTATTAGATTATTCTGATACCCCTAAAATCGAACATGAAATCTATCTCTCTCCCTCAAGACTTGGCACTGTGTCCTTGCAATCGTTTACGTAGAGCTCTCGATAGACCGCCAAGTTTAACCAACTCCAAGTAAATGCCTGTTATGTACCGATCCCATGTCTAAGCATCAAAAACCCAATCATTATCATTACCCTTTTGTCTAATCCAAACGCAAATCTATCCGTTCATCTTCATCGTTTCGAGCCAAACCACGACGTTGTCGTCCTCACGACCTCCTGCACGGAAAGGCCGTTTAGCTGCCACAGCAGCACAGTGAAGAGGATGGTCACCAAGCCAAGGGTGCCCACGATGATACACCTCCGCAGAGTGGGCGACATCTTGGTACCAGACGAGTTCCCGCTTCCAGAGGCCCACTCGCATGTGTCGTGCCATAGTTTGATGAGTTGGTCCTTGCCGACGGAGTAGAGGACGAGGCCGACGAGGGCGATGGAGTACCCGACGACTTGGAGAAAGGAGACGTGAGTTGCCCAGATGAGGACGGAGGCGGCGACGAGGAGGATGCTCTTGAGAATGCCGCTGAGGGCCATGACGAGGCCGGAGGTCTTTCCAATCTGTGTCGAGTGTTAGACTGGGCTTGGGTTCTTGCAGTTAGAGAAGAGGGCATGACTTACCAGGAAAACGCTGACGACGTTGAGGATGAAGGCGACAAAGGCGTTGAGGAAGAGCATGCCGTAGCCGGCCGTGGCAACATCCTCCCACTGGAACTTGTGGCCCTCGGCGATGACGGAGACGAAAAAGTTCATTACCGCACAGGCGGGCGCATAGTAGTATAGGCCAACAAGGGGATCCATCCGCAGACCCTCGGCGCTCAGCATGACCTGGATCATGACTAGTCGGATGGCCTCGCAGATAGTGCCGCCTATCTGGAACATAAAACCCACCCAGGAGAACTCAATCTCGCCCAAGCTAGCGAGCGCAACTCCAGCAACGATAAGCATGATGTTGCCGAGGGTGTTCATGTTGGGCTGCGCGACGCCCCAGGCCCACGAGGTGAGGAGAACGGCGACCGGGCCAGTGGACTTGAGCATCTGAATGAAGGCGACGGAGAGGTAGAGGTAGACGACATTGGACAAGACGAGGGAGCCGCAGTAGAAGAAACCGATGGGTAGGATAGTACGGATGTAGAGGCGCCGAGTTATGCCCAACGCGTGACGGGAGTCAAGGAGGTTTGTTGTGTAGGCGAGGAGTTGAGTAGCGACGGTAGCGAAGATGAGATGCCATGTCGTGAGGATGATGGCTGTATGGGTTGTTAGTCTTGACTCTATTAGGTTGGGTTCTATGATGGAGCGAATAGTTCTCGAATGCCAAGATGTCTAGGCGATCTCTGTGGCCGAGGTAGGATTGGTAGATAGACGTACGATATCCTATCACAGAGGATTAGCATCATTGCTACGGGAGTAGGGAGTTGGTGTAACAACAGAAAGACGAGGGTTGGGTTTATAGCAAGGAACTTACGGAATCCAGCAGTGTCAATAAGCCATTTGTTGAAGATGATGGTGAGGTTGGATGCAAATATCCAGGTCCTGGGCAGAGAATCTCGGCATTAGTTTCGTCTCGTCTCGTTTTCGCATCGTCGCATCCATGGCAGGAATAGGATCGCCCTTTGACGCCGTCAAACATACACAATGTAAACCGAGGCATGGAGTTTCGGCTTTCTACTGCTCTCGTCTGTCGGATTTTGAGTTGAGGGCGAGGATGGCCTGGCAGCCTCTACGTCGTTGGGCGCAGCCATGATTTGAAGTTGCGATTGGGAGACTTGCGCTTCGAAACTCGAGGGAAGGGGTCCCGTTGCTAGCTATCTTTCTGCGCAGAAACCGTTCAAGTCGACTCGATCAGTAGCTTGCGTTTTACGGCAGAGATGATTGATTCGTTGGTAAGGCGCGCCAGCTTGTTTCTGGGGGGTGAAGAATGCCGTGGATGCGTTATGTGGATGTAGATTCGACAAGACGAACGCGCGGTCTTGAAAGCGGCCAAACCTTTGGGGGGAAAAGCGAGCGACGTTGAGAGAAATGAGAGAATTGGCTCGATCGTGGGCGCGTAGAAGAGGTGGCCAATTTAGCGAGAGAATGGAGGCGGGGGCGGATAGAAAGGGAGAGGCACGGCAGAGGAGCGGGAGAGGTGAACTAAAAAGGAGGGAGAAGAAGAGGAAGTCAAAGTTGTTGGTTGAGATGATGAAATCGGGGTTGGATCTAAGCGGCGGAGAGTGGGTTTGGGTTGAGGTATGACGGGGTTTTTTTGTCCGGGCACGGTTGGGTGCTCCTGCCTCGTCTAGGTAGGTACCTACCTAGGGGCGTAGTCGTGTGGACCTGGCAGGTAGTAGTAGCTCGACAAGGGTCGTTCTTTCCAGATTTCAGTTCCAGGTGTTGCGACTGTAGGTAGGAAGGTGCCTGCCTACCTACCTACCTACCTCCCCATCTCGCAAAAGTACGGAGCTTAGAAAGGGCGATGGAGTGCACTCGGCAATTTCGAAACGGGCATAAGTACCTAACAGGACGAACGGTGCGGTTTTGGGCATGTTTCGGCGTTTCCAGGGGACGTACGGCGTCCGCACCGCCACACACTTTTAGCCTGACTTTGTATACGAGGTTTTGTTGGCCAACACCACACGATGCTGCATTGAAGAGGAGTTTCTATCGGATATAGCTTCCGAGAAAGGACAAAGGCAAGCTGCATTTCGTCCGCCCGACACTGAGATCCTCATTTTACCCTTCTCCTTTCTTAGAAAGACCTACCTACGACTCTTATTCATCTAACCACAACCTGAATCCCCTCACAACATCAAGTTCAGAACCCAGGGGCCTCCATGCCTGCACCCAAACGAAACAGAAGTTCGCACCAATCCCCCCCTAACCAACACAGCACCTCCACACGTGCTGATTTGACAGACGTCCAATTGTTCCCTGGCCATGCGGGCGTGACATGAAGCCATCGATCTGGGTCTAGAATTGCCGGCTTGGCCAGGGGGCGAAACGACACGGCGGGCGCGAGCGAGAGAGAGAGAGAGAAAAAAAAAGCTTGTACTGCGTGGTCCCGGGGGCCCCCCATGTAATTTTTGGAGACTATCCGACGCTGTTCATTGGTGGTTTGGTTGGTTCTGCTGGACAGGGTTCTTTTGTCACTCCTTTTTCCTGAGTGGTTGCTTTGTGATATTGTTGGCAGCAAGACCCCTGACAGAGAATTGCTTGATTGAGCTGCTTGCTTTCGTACTCCGTTTGGCGCGACGCCATGCATTCATTCGTTCAATCTGGGAATCGAAATGCCAATGACTATGTCTGATAACTTGGCATACATTTCTGGAAAGCTACTCTATAAGTAGTAGGCAGGTAGGTAGGTAGTACCTAAGTGTTTATCATTTCCACGATCCCACCAAGTCCAACAATAAATTATCCCTCTGTGACGACGGGGGAAGATGCGCACTAACTAGCCACACTTTAGGTTATGACGTTTCCCTCTCTCAACCCCCGTTTGGAGGGGGCCCATGTCTTGTCGACTTCTTTTTGTCCACCGCTGTCTCACCTCTTTTTGTCCAATTTTACATGGAACCCAACCCAACCAACCTCGGTCATTTTCCCATGGCCGACCGATCAACCAAAACTACCCTCTCTTTGTCCGTCCGTCCCAGTAATGACACAATAACAATCCTCTGTCCTCCGTACTCCGTACTCCGGTACACCGTATCTTTTTTTGGTCACCAAACTGTCCCTCCCCCCTGTGCGCACCGTACTCCGTACCGTATATCTGACACCATTTCTCCTGAATCCCACCATCCATCTCCAACATCCAACCCCAGCACACTCACACACCAACCAGCAACTCTTCATCTCGCTATACCTATAAGCTTCGTACAAGTAATACACCTTCAGCGGGTCCCGCTCTTGACGTTGGCGGCGGGAGGCTTGTCTTGGCTGCTCCCCCAAGACTCGCTTCTCGGCATCCACTTATCGCGATCAACAACAACCCAACAACAAGTTCCGCCCTCCCGTCCCAGCCACAAGCTTCTCCAAACAAAAATCGGCTCCGATAACTAAGCCTCAACCGTCTCATTCTTGCTTTTACGCCCCATCCGCGATTACGCACGTCTCTGGGGCTTGTACTCCGTAAACCTCGAACTTTTGAAAGCCGCGCGTTCTCCCTATCACGGCCTCGTTCCGCATAGCTTGCCGAAATTTCCGTACTCCATAAGCGCCCCGGGAAGGGTTAAAAAAAAAAAAAAAAGTACCCAGCCAGACAACCATCGTGAGCTGAATACGAGAATGGAGCATGAAAACAATGCCCGGATCTGGCCGAATGACCGGTAAGGCTGTCCGCTCGCTAACGAGAAGGGTTCCTAAAACGGACGAATTGTCACCCTCCACTCCTAGGTAGGTAGGTTCTCGTTTTTCCTTACCCCGTATACCTTCCGTATAGTACTCCGTAACATCGGACATCCACGGCCGCAGATGAGGCTCTTGAGGACCATGTGAGATGCTATGAATAGTGGATGCTACACCACAAAACCTGGACCGACTGTCCGTTCACTCCTTGTACACACCTAAAAAGGTCAGCATGGCACTCTACGGCGTATACTTTTTTAAGGGAGTGGTTATTTAATACGCTAATATGGTTATTGAACCATACTACGGAGTTGAATAGGTAGGTGTCTGAAAATATCTACTGCAGCCTAGGTAGAAATGCCAAAATAAGATATATAAAAATAGGTATTGCACCGTTTATCCTGTTGGACAACGCCAAGGACAATGTACTATCGTAATTCGAACTCTGGATATCATTGATGTTCAAAAAAAAAAAAAAAAAAAACCAAGGGCCGTTTGACCCTCTTCAGGCTGTAGTTTCGAGCAGTTTCAAGCTCTCACCCAGTACCGTCCGTCCATCCCCCCCATCAACGCCATCGCTATGCTGTTAGGTAGACCAGAATACACGTCCCGTCCCGTCCCGTCCCATCGTGCCCTCGTTGGCAGGCATTGTTTGCTGGTGTGTGCGTCCTCCTTGCCGAGTTGTTCCCGAGCTCAATCATCGTTTTAATTGCATCCCCCCGAAATCAGCGATTTCGACTCCTCCCCCTGGACGCCGTTTCGTCAACGGTGTCTTCTAAGCCACTCGTTTCAGGGCTCGTTTGATTCGTGATGCCACTTAACGGTGCGCTGGGACCATCGCCAGAAGCGGCTTCACCGACGACTTGACTAGTCCGACGGACACCGTTCGAAACGGTCGTGTCATCCTCGTCTGCATCCTCAGCTGCATCCTCCATACCATCTTCGGATATCAATACCGTCGAGGGGTCTACGCAGTCGTAGAAAAGCATAAACACCCCTGGCGACAAGCTCAGGACCGTCTCCTCGCTGACCATAGTCACATTGTGATCGCTCAAGCGCCACCAGTCCATTTCTGTCTCATTTCCATCATCTGCCTTTTCTCGTTCCTCCGTCTTCGCGTCCTGTTGGATTGCCGGCTTCTCATCCTGGTCTCCTGGTTCAGTCGAGGGGTCTAGCTCGTCCACAGGCCTAGAAGGGGGGCTGTGTCGAGGATACTTTCGATAACAGATGTAATGACCATTCTCGTGTCGTCCGTAGTGCGTCACAACCGCTCGTAGTTCGTAAATTGGCCCTGACAGATTGGACGGGCCTACGTCACCCGCGATCATTGACGCCCTGGGATCTGAGGACCACTGCTCCTCCACATCTGTATCAGAGCGCTCGACTGCAGTCCCCGACGTCCCAGTACTCCCCAGACACCAGGGTCCAAGATCCAGAGTCATGGGGAAATTCACCGGCGCCGAGTTCTTCATCATGTTGAAAGTTGACGGGTCGAACACGGATCGGTTCATGTGGATTGCTAGACTCTGCGGTGGCCGGGCCACCACGATTTGTTTCGTCTTCGTCGAGCTGACCTTGCTCTGCGCCGATATCTTGCACTTATCAGTAACGGTCTTGTCGTCAAAGTCGTCTTCTTCGAGCGCCAATTCGACCGCTTCGAGCCTCCGTAACGGTTCCGCCAATTGCTTTTCGGCCATGGACCCTTCTCGCATCTTATCGAGTAGCTTAGTCAGGAGCCTTTGTGCCTTGAGGAGCGTGCACTTGGGGCACTCGACGTTTTCGATGGGCTCGACGTGCGTATATGCATCTAGCCGCTCATACAGATCGTGTTGATTCTTATTTAACCCCAAGCTGAGCGTCAGGCATGTGAAGGGGATCATTGAGAGTCCGTCCGAATGGCCACACTGAACACATGCTACTCTTTGCGCGAGAAGACCCTCGAGTGGATTTCGAGGTGGCTTGCTTTCCACTGTCCTCGAGTTCGCCAGGCTGTGGTAGCCACTATCATCGCTAGACTGACTTGCGACAGTATCATCCTTGCCGATGTTGGATTCCAGACCCGGATGCTGTTGCGTCTTCTTGAGCGCCCTAGCCACGCTCTTGTCGACGTCGTCTAGTACCTTGGAGTAGTATTCCTGCGCATCTTGTTGCGTCCACGTACTCATCGACTTGAGCAATGACGGCGTCCATAGCGTCCTCCCATTGTTTGATGCGTCGTTGAGGTCGGATATTAGCGTTCGTAAGGTTTGCGCAACGTCTCGGTCGTCGTTGAGGTCGTCGGGGGCTTCTTGCAGATAGACGGAGAGGTACTCGGGGAGGTGTTTCAAGGACGACAGCCCTTGCAGGATGCTGTTCTGGTAGCACGAATTGTCCCGATTCCCAAGTCCCGGCGGGCGATAGGAATCGAGACTCAGGCCTAGAACTCCGCCCGTGATAGACAGCGCCCTATTGCGGACCTTGAACACGGAGGCCATCATCCCGTCGGAGCGGTCCAGCCCCAGGACCCTCCGCATGGCTTCGCTCTTCGCAGCATGGGAGCGCTGCAGGGTGTGCAACATCGGTCGCGACGGGGGTGAAGTATCTGGTGGCTTATCGAGGGCATCCAGGAGACGCTCTGGCACGAGGTAGACGAGTAAATCCCAGAGAGATGTTCCCAGCGACCGGATCAAGTCGTCAAAGTCGTGGGTGCCATAAAAGTTGTACCCAAGAGTTACAATAATGATTAGGGCGGATATGAGGGCGCTCGGTTGGGAAATGCGCTCCCAGAGGGTCTCGCGGTCGCGGGAGTTGAATTGCCTATGTGCGGCGATGAAGTCGTCGTAGTAGGCGTCGAATTCGGGTTGTCGAGGCGTCATGCCTGCTAATTCAGCCGTGGGTAGGGTCGTTTGGTCGTCGTATCGTTGCGATTCGGCAGATTTGTAACCCGTGATCAATCAAGCAGGATGATGGCGCCGAACCAAGCTCGCCATGGCCTAGGCAAGTTGTTCGAGGGGGGACTCCTTTTTTTGAGAGGGACGGAGTTTTTGCGCAGGAATGGGCTTGGCCACAGGGTAAACGTTTTCGGGGTTGAGGAAAGATGCAGCAAGATAATAGGTAATTTATTGGCCCGGGTGCTAGTTTGGGGGGGGGGGCAGTGGAAAGAGAGAAGTGGTTGATGGGGCAGATTGGCGACAAGCACCTCAGGTAAGGTAAGGTTAGGTACTCTGTAGGTACGAAATACCTGAGGTCACAGGACTCTAAGCCGACTAGAGTAAGGGACCACGGGATTATTCGCCGCCTGACCAATAGGAGGGGTCAAGTCTAAGCTGGATTCGGCACACAATGAGAGATTCCATGCATGTGGCTTTTGCAAAGGGCCAGTAAAAGAAGGCAACGAGGGCCCGAAGAGCATTGAATAATGGCCCCCCACCTCATGAAGTCCTTGATGCAATGAATCTTCACGTGGTACTCCCAACGCCTCGACACCTAGAGCACAACTCCCGTCGGTGGGTTGAGGGTTCACTACTTCTACTAATGCATCCATCATCGAACTATTAAAGACACCTTGGACTATTGTTTCATCAATTGTTCATGTTTTTTTAACTTTATTACGATCAAGACAAGACGTCACGTCGACCATAACATCCTCTCCCCGTTATCTATCGAAATAAAATGCATATACAAGAAGCTAATAAGGTATAAAATACGGCATAAACGGGATGCAGGTATATCCAACCGGAGAATAAGAAAACTAAACCATAGCTCATTATTATCGTCACGTCGTTTTATTTAAAAACCCATCTACCTTCTTCCTCCTCCCTCCCTCATTGTCATGGCTCGTGGTGTTTGGCCGGCACGACATACGCCAGTTTTGGTTCCTCAACCGCTGCATTCTCTAGATTCATCCACATGCAGAGGGAGACTGGCGTTGCGGGCAGCTCCACGGGACCTGGATCCTGGAACTGCGCGGGGAAGAGAGGAGGAGAAGGAAGAGGTGGTGGTGGTGGAGGCGGGGAGAAGCCAGCAGTGCTGGGCGTGACGATGAACTTGTCGTTGGGGCCTCGAGTGAGTTGAAGATAGCGTGTGGTGATGGTACCCGGGTTGGAGAAGTAGTCCCATGTATCCCGGGTCTCTAGTTGTCGGTGTTGTTGTCGATGTGGTTCGTATCTCCTCCTCCTGAACCACTTCATCCAGACGAATACCCCGATCCCAACGAGACAGCAGACGCCTGCTACCGTGCTGGCTGTCACCACTCCCGCTGGGCCAACACCGCCGGGGGTCTCGTCTTTCTCGTCCTTCTTGTCGTCTCCGTCCTCCTCCTTCTTTTCGTCCGGGATGGAGGTTTGGGTGCTGGATGCTGATGATGATGATGATGGAGGAGTCACTGGTACAATGGTGCCCGTTGGTGCCTCAGACGTCTCTATCACCAAGACAGTGGAAGATGCCGGTGTTGAAGTCGACTCCGTGCTCGTGGCTAGTGCTTCAGATGTCGTCGAGGAGGATTCCGGGATGAGATGAGCGTAGCGGTCCTGGTCCGAGTCGCGCATGCACTGCGCGTTGCCTTTGCAAACATAACCAAAGGGGCAGCAAGCACTCCCGCAGCGGATCAACTTCTTATGAAGGGCTATGGTGAAAATGGGAGCTTCTGGATTCGACGACACATTCTGGAGCTGGACGTCGCAGACGATGGGCTGGATGACCTCGCAATCCCCCGTCGCCGTCTTTGGACAGCAAATAACCGTAGTGTTGGCGGCCAGCACCATACAGTTCTTATTGGAACCACAGCAAAAGTCTGAGGGGACATTACTACCGCAGCGTCTGCCTCCAGAGAGAGGGCACGTCTCGTTGTTGTCGTCGTTGCTGTCGTCGTCTTCTTCTTGTCGTCGACGGTGCGGGGACGTGTCCAAGGCAAACCGGAGAACCTCTAGACTAGACAGAGGTTCCCGTTCTATTAAAGAGACTCTCAAGGGGGGCTCAACAGCCGCAGAGGCTACTTGAGAAAGAAGAAAAGAGACCAGCACGAGGAAGATCCTGAGGATGTTTCCGCCGTGAGGCTGTAATAGCAGAGCCATGGTGGCATCTACATGGAAGAAAAGGAAATCAACCGAGGACGAGTTCCCTTTGGGGTCGAGGGGACTCGAGAAGAAGGGAAAAGAGACGGAGGGGAAGCACGGATGCATGTAAACGTCGCGCGCAGCCACCCTTTTGATGATAAAGGCTGGGTGGGCAAACAGGGCTCTTTGGGACTACGGATACCTAGTAGTTGGCAAGGCTCTCTCCCCGACAGCTACGGAACCCATTTTCGGGCTGTTTCTGTCCTCTCATTCCTTACGCTGAACCATGGGCTTTCTGCGTGTTGGTAGTTAGCAGCATCAAGCAAGTCCGCCTCTTGGGTTGCGGATCGCTAGGTGACGCCAATGACAAGGCCAAGTTAAGCGCGGCGGCGACAAGTAGCTCCTCCACTCCCTGCGGCCAGGGCCAGGGGAGGGGGGGGGCCCTTGAGGATCATGCTTCCCAGAGCCTTGGGAACATTCGAAACGAGGTGGGAGAGCTTCGGGTCCTATCCTCTAGATGGGGAGTTGGCCGGGTTGGGAGGTCGGCGCTTAGAGGTGTGGAGGGACTGGTTGAGGAGAGAAGACTACTGGAAGATGATACAGCCACGTTGATGCATGACAGCGGGGGGCCTGTCGACCATGTTCAGGGGAGGATGAGGAGAAGGAAGAGGAAGTGGTGGTGGTATTGTGTGCTTGTCTTGGGGGATTAACTGTGTGGAAATGGATATGTTTGATCTGCGTGTAGTTTGGATTAGATTGTTGATGGTTTTGGGTATGAGTTCTTGGGCCATCCTCGAGTCACATCAAAGAAAAAAAAGAAAGAAACAAATAGCCTACCCACGTCAGACCCGACCCATCCCAAAAGCAGGCTGTGATTACAGGGAACCTCTAGGCCTGTCCCCGGTCTGTCTTAGTGGGTGATGGGACCTGCATCGGCGGCTCTGGAAGCGTGCACTCTGGTCATGGAACCACACCCACACGTCAAGGTCCTTGTTTTCTGGAGGCATCAATTGATCCCAGGATAATTTCCCGCCCTTAAAATTAAAATCCTTTAATAGGAATAGCCCGTTTAATTATTGATTCTAGCATCTCTTACCGCTAATAGTGCCATTCTAGCGTTGAATATCGCCAACAGAGCGCCCACTCGGTACTCTTGGCTCCAGGAAGGAATCTCAGCAAGAAAACACTGATACCTAGGTAATTACCTCCTATTGTGTCCTCCTCTCTTGCACTTTTGGCCAGCTTCAATTCCGTCGATCCTTCTTCCAATCTGCTTGGTCTCGGTGGTCTTCAGTCCCTCCCAAGTCGGCAATCAAGATGCGTACACACTCGCTTGTCGTTGCGCTCAGTGCGCTCGGAGTCGTGTCCATTGAGGCCTCGAGATGCAGACTTTCCACCAGCTCTTATTCTTTCCTCTCGGATCCGACCAGTGCTACGAGTAGCGAGACCATATCAGCTACGCCGGAGACATCCACATCAGTGTCAGAGCTATCGACACTTAGTCTTCTCACGCCCTCAAGCGTCGCCTCTTCAAGCGTCGCCTCTACAAGCGCTCCCGCCCCTCCCGCCGCTACCTTTGGAAACTTCGGTTTTGATGACCACCCCGATACCTTTGCGCCTTGGAGGCTCTATAACGAGCCTAGCGGATTCACGGCGGCTCTCGACACCAATTTAAAAACCAGTGGCTCACAGTCCTTGAGGATGTCTTTTACAGCACAACGGGCAAACTATGTACTCCAACCTTTCGATGTTTCGATAGTCCAGGCCGGCGTTCCCATTCGGATCACTGCCTCTTGGTATACCACTTCGACCTCGAGTGTGGATGGATGCAGCACTTTTATTATTAGCTGCACAGCTGGGGGAACAAAGACAGTAGTATTGTTGGATGCCTTCGCAGCATCGTTGGCACTGAATCAATGGTCGACGAAGACAAGCACATGCACCTTCACGCAGGCGCATATCGACACAGGGAACATCAATGTGCTTCTCGGGTGGAACTGCCGGGGGGGGAATGCTTGGATTGATAGTGTGTCTGTTGAATCGGGCTCTGCTACTAAATAACTACCTGAGCAGGCTGAAAGGATGAGCAGCGCCGACTAATCGGCATTTGCTTGGATGACCTTGTTAATCTGGGAATGGAGCCTAGTCCAGCGAGACGGAACATATTATAATCACCGTTGTTTTCTTTCAAAAGAAAAATAATAATTTATTAGCTAATTAATATATTTTCCTTGTGATAAAGAGATTGCAAAATCGGGTTTAGATAATTATCGCTATTATTGGGCGGCAGTTCTTCCACCCATCCCAGTTTGATTCGTTTCGGGTTCGGAGCTGTCCTGGCCAAACAAAGGCGCGCGGGGGAGGGAAGCTGTTTCTTTTCCCCCGCGATCGATTCAATTAGGAAGGAGGATTCTCTCATATGATTTCGAGTCTTTGTTCTCCAAGTCTTGGGGTCAATTTCCGGACCTGGTAATGAGTTGGCGAGTCGTTGTCTAGATAGAGCACTCGGTAGAGGTTGAACAAATAGAATACTAATTAAATACAAACTATCTATGGGAGATCGAAGTAGAGCAATTGTCATGATCCGGAGATTCACGGTCGGTTGTCCACCTCCTCCAACTCCCCCTACTGATGGCTACTCTCGGGAGTTGAGATGCGATTATCGGGGGACCACTCGGCCATCTGCCGAGGTCCTCTCTCTCTCCTCTCCTCTCGTGTCCGTTCCGGAGCTCTCTCGACTTGGCTTGGCCCATTGAAGCTAGATGAAGACTAGACAACATCAGACCTCGTTGGAATCATTAAATCCGAGAATTCCAAGCAGCTCAAAAACAGCGTCCTTTTTGGCGTCAATCCTATCTACCTACGATTACCTAGCAGAGATACCCATCAAGTACAAGAGAATGCTCAGCCGCTTCCGTGTCGTGACTCGTCCCTCAAGGTACCCCCCTCCCCTTCCGTCCCCCGGCCTCTGCCATGCTTCTCCCCCCCCCGGTGTCTCCGAGCCCTTCCCGACGCCTACATCTTTCTTATCACGTCCTGCCCTCGCGTCATTGCCTATTAAAAAAGCCCGCTAATCAATCAATCGATATCGATCCACAGTGCCTTTGCTCTGTTGGGCCGTCCTGCGACCCCAGTTGTCCAACGCACTCGAAACGTCGCCGGCTTCAAGGCGCCTATCGCACCACCAGCGGCAGAAACAACAACCGCGAGATGGTCATCCTCTGGAAGGACTGTCGCGCTTGCAAATGGTCCAAACATTAGTCTGGGCCGTGAGCAAGGCGGCCAGCCAGTCCATCGGACCTTGTAAGTTGAATGATTTGACGCCCTTCGCGCTTGTGGGCATGCGACCGATGTTGCTGACATGAGACTTGTGAACCTGTTATAGTCCCAATTTATGGCTACGGTGAGTAGAAAAAGCCGCGCTATGCGTGTTTTCACGTGGTGGGATAAAAAAATACTGAATGGTTTTGAAGAGACAATTGCCAGTGCACGGAGTGTGTCAACCAGGACACCAGACAGAGGAACTTTGACACGTTCCAGGTAAGCGAATTGGGAGTCTTGAGAGTTCAGTTGGTAGTTCCTTGGGCTTTTTGACTAACATGTTGAGAGTAGCTCCCCGAAGACATTCGTCCTGTCAGCTTTTCCCAGTCTGAGAACCATCTCGAGGTGGAATGTATGTCCTCCTCGTACTGCTAAAATCGTCGTCGACGTTGTCGTCCAATACTAACTGACTGATCCTCCGAAACAGGGTCGGACTCTCACAAGAGTCAGCATCCCTGGTCATGGCTCGAAAGCTGGTTTGAAGATGGATACGTTGAACAGTTTGGCCAAGACGAGTGCGTTTTCTTTCTTTCGTAGTGTTTCAGTGCATCATATGCATCATCATGCTGACCTAGTCCCAGGCCTCGAAAGCTCTGGGATGCAACCATCGAAACATCTCCTCCTGAAGTCCCCTTTGATGCCGTCATGAGCGAGTCTGATGAAAAGGGCATGGCCGAGCTCACCCGGAACATCGTACGTGTGAAACCCATCCCGAAAGATGCACTTACTGACTGTCAATAGTGGGTGCATGGCTTCAGCTTCGTCATCAACACGCCGCACACCCCAGAGGCGACTGAAGCCCTCCTCGAAAAGGTCGGCCCGATCCGGACAACCCATTATGGAGGGTTCTACGACTTCATCCCTGATCTTGCCCTTGCCGACACGGCCTACACCAACCTCGCCCTCCCCGCCCATACAGACACCACCTACTTCAGCGAGCCGGCTGGTCTGCAGGCATTCCACCTGCTCTCCCACCATGCTCCTCCCAACGCGGAGCCGACGGACGACGCCTTGGGTGGTCAGTCTCTCCTCGTCGACGGCTTCAACATTGCAAACATCATGAAGAAGGAATTCCCCAAGGCATACAAGACGCTCCGGAATGTCAGGGTGGCGTGGCATGCCAGCGGCAACAAGGGAATCGCCATTGTGCCGGACAAGGCCTACCCCGTCATCGAGCAGGACAATGGCGTCTTGACTCGAGTTCGCTGGAACAACGACGACCGTGGTATCGTGAGCCTCCCCGATGCGACGAACTGGTATGACGCAGCTCGTAAGTGGAACTCGATCATTAAGCGACGAAGCAATGAATATTGGTTCCAGCTGACGCCAGGACGCGTCGTCAGTAAGTCTATGGCCGTGTTCAATTTTCCCTTGACAAAAAGTTATTAACACAGTTCTCTTAGTCTTTGACAACTGGCGTGTGATGCACGGAAGAAGTGCCTTTGAGGGCATCCGACGAATTTGCGGAGCGTATAGTAAGTTGAGCTGACTAGATACTCTCAAACACCTACAGAATATCAGCGCAGTGGATGGACTAACGACGCATCACTCCTAGTTCCCCGTGACGACTTCATGTCTCGATACCGAGAGACCAACTTCCCCCACGAGACAGTCATCGGAAGGAACCTCAATCTCCGATCCAGATACCCGTCTTGGGATAAGAAGGGCTACGAGGCCATGACCCGGGCACCTTGAAGATCTACACACATACATCTCTTTGTCGAGAGCAGCAAGGATCAGGGAGTTGAAAGGCTGGCTTTCAACCTCGGGGCCTCACGCAGGACAGTAGGGTTAACCATGATTCGGGGAGTTGGATCAGGTAGGACGACTGGCTGGTCAGGTCCAGAATCGTTCGGCTACTCATTCAACATGAACACAACCAAGTACACCCCTTAGCCGCCATAGTCGCGAGCCTTGAATACAGTCGCTTCTCCGAGTAAACGGAGTTTGTATAGTTAGTTTTGTAAAGCCCGAGATCGTGAATGTGCAGTGCTCTGTATCTACTCTGAGTTGCCCAGGAGCCATTTGCCACCAAGATTCCCTGCTGTGAAACACTGACGGGGGGTAAAAAGGACGGAAACGGTCGGGAGCAACGTGCCACCAGAGATCTTGGAGGGGGACATCTCGGGTACCTGACTGGTAGAGTGGCCACGTTAGCCTGGCCGGGGCCTTGGAAAGGCGGGCAGCAAGACGAGTGGACGAAAGCACCCGCGTCAGCATTTCAGTCAGGCCCCTGCAACATGACTCTTGGAGAACGAGTTGTCATGTATCTATCTGTGGCGGTTTGCATGATCACGGATAAGATGTATCAATACAAACGCCGAATGACCATGGTTGATAGGCCCCCGGAGATCCGGGTTCGCCTTGTCTATGAAGTAGATGCACTACGTGAACCCCAGACTTACACGTTTGATGCGCTGGCCCCGCTGTCTAATGGAGGAGCAGGTTGGAGGAAATGGTCTCTGGGGGCCCACTAGACACCGCCTCTGCAGCGGGTTGATGACGAAGGGGGTGTATGTACGGATGGTGGCAGGTTGGGAAGTCCTCCTCAGGCAATTGTTGCATGTGCTATGGTACAGCTCGTTGGTCGGGTTGGCTGCTTGGGTGCCGAGAGTAGGTAGTAGTAAATGTCTCAGGTTGGTGACTGTAATGGCTGGCTGAAGGGTAGGTAAGTAACCCAAAAGGATCAGAGGAGGACATCCGTGGTAACGATGTGATGTGATGTGATGTATGAATACCTACCTAGGTATATAAACGCCACGCATACCTACCTTGGTAGGCATCAGTCGTCCTGACGACCTACAATGTCATCATCTACCTATCTTTTGAACCAGATAGATAGATAAATACCCCCTCACTGAATGTCGTTTCCCATCACCTACTAACCACCCTACACATCGACTCACTCACTCATGTTCTCTTACCTGACCAGGCTTCTCAACTCAAGCCCTCCACCCATCAACATGGACTCGCAAACCGGCGCCTTTCACCACGACAACACCAAGGCGCCAAAGTCGGACAGAGTCTTGCCGCTCTTCTCCCTCAAGGGCAAGACGGCCATCGTCACCGGGGCCGGCGCGGGTATCGGACTGGCTGTCGCAGAGGCCTTTGCTGAGGCGGGCGCTGATGTGGCGATATGGTATAATAGCAACAAGCAGGCGTTGAAGGAGGCCAAGAATATCGAGAAGGAGTATGGTGTCAAGTGTAAGAGACGGCATGCAAGGGGAAGAACTCGAAGAACTGATCAAGAGACAATCACAGGCAGAGCGTACCAAGTCAACGTCATCTCCCCCGAGGCCGTCGAGCAAGCCATCAAAGAAATCGTCGCCGAGTTCAACGGCCGCCTCGACATCTTCGTCGCCAACTCGGGCATCCCCTGGAACGACGGACCCTTCATCGACGGACCCTCAGAGACGGCGCGCCGCGTCATGGAGGTCAACGTCGACGGCGTCATGTGGTGCGCGAAGAGCGCGGGCGCGCACTTCCGACGGCAAAAGGCCGAGGGCACCAGCACGTACGGGAAGCCGCTGGAAGGGTTCGACGCGGGGAGCTTCATCGCGACGGCGAGCATCAGCGGGAGCGTCATCAACGTGCCGCAGGCGCAGGCGGTCTACAACGCTTCCAAGGCGGCGGTGATACAGCTGTGCAAGTCGTTGGCGGTGGAGTGGGCAGGGTTTGCGAGGTGTAATACTGTGTCGCCGGGGTATATAAGGACAGAGATTAATGGGGGAGCGAGTGAGGAGATGAGGGGGACGTGGAAGGATAGGACGGTGATGGGGTGAGTTTGATTCTTCGACAGCAGTTTGTGTGTTGAGAGTGATCGGTGCTAACGAATGGTGGTTATAGACGTGAGGGTGAGGCACGAGAGCTCAAGGGAGCATATCTTTACTTGGCCAGCGACGCATCATCATTCACGACGGGATTGGATATGATTGTAGATGGTGGTTATTGTCTACCTTGAGTGAGACATGTAGGATGAGATGTCAGCCTCATGTTTGACCGAGTTGCTAGGCTGACTTGGAGTTTGGGTAAGACTTGGGAGAGAGCACGTGGCCATCTACCGAATGGAAATTCCACTTTGAATTTGTGCACGCGACGGGAGAATGGAAGGGATATACGATACCCGCACAACGTCATTTTATCCATAGGTACGGAGTACAATGATTGTTGACCGCATTGTCCATGACGGCATGTTACGTGGACGTCATGTCTTGCCGAGGTTGCCGTGTATGAAGATCAGGTTGTTGAATACAGGCCACTCGATGTCTTTGATATGGACTGTTGATAGTCGCAAGACTGTCTGTCTGCCTTGTAGCCTATTATAGACGATGTCCAGTGTTGTTTCGGAGAGGGAGTTGAGAGAGCACGAGGACACTCTCACCTGTACTCTCACCTGTACGGTGTAGTCCCTACAAAAGAGGCTCGTTGGGCCGCCGCGTGGGGCATCAATAGAGAACGCCCTTCTGGTATTGTTCAATATCATCACCAGCAAGAAGCATCGCAACGAGGACCAGGGGAAAAAGGGTCAACTCCATCCCGACTACGACACAACAGTTCGCACAAGTGGAGCTACCATGTTCGGCATGGGGATCTAATCAGCTGCATGCAATAATCCAGACCGGAGATGCCTCTTTACTGACCACCATGGGTCGTAGATGCTGGTGATTTTTGTTTATAAGGGGGGGGTCTTTATTTAGCATTGAAATTCCAGGGGATTGGGTCCCCGTAGTGGAACGGTGGGCATGGACTGGGAACTCTAGTACACGAATAGGTAGGTACCTAGGGGTAATGTCTTTAAGCATCTATGGATGGAAGCGCGGCTATAATGTCCTGTCTAAAACATCGATAATCAGGATGTGGACGGAATACAACGAGCTATCATGCGGAATGCCTTCCATCAGTCAGTCTAGACAACAAGGCAAAAAAACTCGACTTGAAAATAATGCTGGCATCATCATCCATCTCCTGATTGGGCTGCCTACCTAAGGAATCTACCTAGTGCTTTTGTAAAATGCTCGCCCAGAAAGTGCCCGTGAGCTGCTGATGACCCCGGGCGGGAAAGCCAAACGCCGTCAAAGTACCTCCCGCTGCTGACAAAAGTCCCCTCAACACCAAATTTTACTACAAAAGGTACCTCTAAATGCCCCCCATACTACCCACCCAGCCTCCACCC
>JABFFI010001268.1:0-15252 GCA_013623725.1 Fusarium robinianum
GGCCACCCCTCCCCGCCCCTAACCCAAATCCCCCTCCCATCCATCCATCAAGAACCAGCCAAACACACCAAGAAAACACAGCCCGCTGCAGATATCCCCATCACGTGGCCATAAACCAAGCCCCCAAACCGATGGATGACAGCTCGCCCAAAACCTCAAGCCCAGCCTTTCCTTTTTTTTCCTCCCCTCCCCCCTCCCCCTTGGCCTTGTTTACTTTTTTTTTCCTTCCCAATCCCCCCCTTGGCTCTCGTGGCTTGCACGCGTGGCCTTTGGCGCTCCTCTAAACAGAAAGAACAGACTGTACTAGTTGTGCTAGAGAAGATGGCTTGCCCTGACCGTTGGGAAGGGGTCGGTTGTTTGCTACCGAGAGCCAACGAGGAACCAGAGCTTGCGTTTAGACAACGTGCCTCTGGAGATAAGGGAGGAAATCGTTGACTGTAAAGACGGACCTTATCTCCGGTCTTTCAGCCTTGGGGAACTTATCAAGACAAATCAATCAAAGCCAAGAGTGTAAACAGAGAGGTCACAAGATAGAGCGGAGAGACGGGAGAGACAAGAGAGTTATGCTGTGAAAGTATGCGTTTGAAATTTGCAATCAATGCCACTATATACCGACGCCGAGCATCTGGTTGTCGCCCCCCGGGCTGACTACCACCTCCCATCCACCCATTCCCAGTATCCCATTCCATCCTTTTGAGTCTGGTAACTCCGATATCCGATGCACCCAAAATCCGCAGCCCAGGAACCTCCATAACTCTGGCGCCCACCATCATAACAAAGTCCGCCCAGGAAAAAGAAAAAATAAACAATAAACAATAAACCGTCACAAAGCCTCTCCTGCGGATAGCACCGCTTTTCCTTAGCACCGAGTCCAGACCCAATGGTCCCAAAAAATCAGATCCAACCGACTTCAACAAGAGCCAAGTGTTTTCCCTCCCATCCCGAACAGCAACCCATCACAACAAACGCTCCATCCCAAGAATGATAACAGATTAAAAAGAATGGAAAGGCAGTGCAAACCTCCCCTTTTGTACATGAAACCAAAATGTTGTGAGAGAAGTAGAAAAATGTGCAAGCGCGAGAAGTGACTGGTATCAAGGCGCATAAATGATGAAAAAACCCCCCGATCTTGAACCTGTATTGAGTGTTCCCTTCTCGACTCCATTCGTAATTCCTGGTTTATGAGTGTTTTTTTGTTGCAAATCTGCAACGGATCTTGATGACCGCCGCCAATGCAAATGATGTGGTGTGAAATGCTGAAAATATGTCGCTGTTTTGCCTCCCTCGTTGGTTCTGTTGCCTGTCGGTAAAATTGAATCCGTGCCGCGGACTTCGGTTCAGAAAAAACACATCGCTGCCGCCGCCTCATCGTATCATTCAGTACATCCGCTCATTGAAGTTCATCTCCCGAGCGTGCTCGTCCTCGTACATCATACCACCATTGTTTGAGGGCTGGACGGGATGGTGGTGTTCGCCGTGCATCTCGAACATCTCATAAGAGCCGGGATGCGACTCCCGAGGCATGTTGTTCATGATGTTGGGGTGGTTCCGGCTCATGCTGTAGGCAGCGAGGCTTCCAGGATGAGACATTCCGTGGTGTGGCTGATGGGGGGAAGTAATCTGCTGTGGGGGAGGGATCTGAGGCAGAGGGTACTGAGGAGTGACAGTTGTGGTGGTGTTGACGGGGGAAGGCTGAGCAGCCACCTTGGTCTTGCGCTCGGCGACGGTGCGAGCCTTGCCGCGGCCCTTGATACCCTTGTTGCTGTTCTTGTAGTGGGTGGAGAAGTACTCGAACAGGTCACGGTCGACCTCTGGGACTTCCTCGCCAGAGTTGAGGATCTGAGCGAAGCGAGAAGTGAGGTCCTTGAGGGTCTGCTTGTGGAAGTTGTTCTGGTGAGTCTAGAGTGGGATTAGTCGAGGCCAGAGTGGTGAGTATGGGAATAGACTGCTTACCTTCATGTTTCCCAATTGAGAGAAGGTCTTGTTGCAGTCATCCAGCCGGCAGATGAAAGGCTTCAAGCCCTGATGAGTCTGCTCATGAGCGCGAACGTTGCCGCGCTGCGCGAAGCGCCGACCACACTTGTCACAGGAGTAAGGTCGCTCGCCAGTGTGGCGGCGCTTGTGAGTCTTGAGGTTTCCCAGTTGAGAGAAGGTGAGCTTGCACCCGGGGAAGTCGCAGGTCTGCTTCGGTTAGTGATGGGAGCTGCATGATGGGATCAACTGGCAACTTACATAGGGCTTGTCACCAGTGTGTGTGCGGCGGTGGATGTCCAAGTGAGTCTTTTGGGTGAAACTCTTGTTGCAGCTGGGGCCGTTGCAGACATATCGCTTTCGTGAAGCCTTAGCATCGCTCGGGGCAGGAGTTCCCTGGCTGTCCAGGCTACTAGCCTCGGACACGGGAGACATGCCAGGAGTAAGAGGCTGTTGCACGGCTTCACTGCGCTTCTCGGCCTTGCTCTGGATAGCCTTCATCAACTCGTCCACCTCAGTCTCAAAGTTGACCCGGTCTTCAGCCTTGATGGTCTTGTTGGAGGTGATAGTCTTGGAGTGGAGGGTCGGGTTGGAGCCAACAGATCTTCCGGTCGAGACCTGGGAGTCGCTTCGTGCCGGCGAGGGTGCTTGCTCGGCGAATATGGGCTTCGTATCCCGGGGGTAGACCAGTGTTCGGCCGTTGTCGTGGTCGGGTCCCATGGGTCGCCGTTCATGGTATTCCGACTTGAAGGGAGATGAGTGGTGGGGAGGAGTAGGCGGGCCATGGTAACTTCCAAAGTGGTACGGGTTGGGCGCCTGGTAGTGTGGTGCCGCGACGCTGGTCATCGGGCCGGAGCTGTAGGAGCCGGGCACCATATAGGGAGCCATGATGGGGCGCTGGAGGGGAGCCGAAGTTGTTGTTCGAGAGTCAAAGGGCAGCATCGCAGGGGCTTCCATCATGGCATAGTCGCCAGAAAGCTGTTGAGGCCAGCGTCCCCAGTTCGGGGCCGCCGTGGGTTGAGCTGTGAGAGCCAGTTTGCCGGTTGAGGTCAGTCTTGCTGTTATAGCAAGACCGACAAGTCGAGGGTTGGAGGATATCCCAGTGGGAGACTGGAGGAGTTGTGGTGATGACGAAAGAGGTGTGTGTGTCTTGCGATAGTCGAGCGAGGCACAAGTTGCGAGTTGATGTGAGACCCAAAAGATGAAGAAGTAAAGTCTTGATGAACGGGGGGCCTTGAGATATATGTATGTAAAAAGGAACGATGCCGTTGCAATGAGTCTTTGGGAAAGGACCAAAAGAATTCTGAGTGAGACGGAGTAGCTAGTTAAGAAGTTCGGGAGCGAGGCACAAGTATATATTCCATGGGGTTGCGAAAGGTCAACGGATGTGCGACAAGGGTCAAAATCTCATGTAGCCAATCGTGCGGTAAAGCTCGGAGATCCTCTCCAGGCGGGTCTGCAGGTCTAGTACCTCTCCGACCAGACCAGGGCCCCCCAAGTGTACGGAGTAAGGATGATGGTCATTGAGTGCAGGCTGAAAACACCCCCCACTGAGGACACACACTGGGCGTGGCCGGGGGGGTGTGATGAAGCGCAGTCGTAGCCACTTTTGCATCACGAAAAGGCCAGGGTCAGAATGGGGTTTCTGGATCGCTGCGAGTTGATCAAAGGAGGGGACAGGATGTCACCTCGAGGCTTGGCTTTTGGGGGGTAAGACTCCATGTCTAATCCCTTCTCGTCCAGGCCGGGCCGCGGAGAGCTGGGCTCTGTCTCTTGCTCTGTGTCCTTTTGATAGAACCCCATGGCTCCCGTTGTTTGGCGATAGATGAGACATTGGGGTCAGAGACTTTCAGCAGGGGTGAGTCCGTCTCTCCCCCAGAAAGGCCCTCCAACTCGCTGAATTGGACTGAGTGTCTTTGCCTCCGATGACCTCTCAGAGATGGGCGGCGGCCGCCTGGTTATCGAGACAAGACCAAATCAGAGGCAAGAATGCATAAATGAGAGGTGGGATAAGAAATTTCGGACAGGCACAGGGCCAATTCCTTGAAACCGTTGGTTCCGAAGCGCTGGCATAAAGCTGTTCGTCAGTGAAGTCGCATACTCCGAGGTGCTGTCGTTTCCATAATCAAGATGTGAAGTTGACTTTAGACGTGGGTGTGGCATTGCAACGCGGGATCGCGACAAGGGTCTTTCCGCGCTAAAAAGGCGCCGGTGCTGGTGGGAACTTGGAGCTTGGGTGAAAGGTGGAGGGGGTGTGAAGCCAAGACAGCCAGAATTTCATCGAGGACAAGCATCCCAGGGACATCCTAGGCTGGGCATCCAATCTCGAATTTTTTTCTCCTCGCTCTCCATCGAGGCCTCGCCCAGCCCGGACGCTGCCGGTGTGTTGGGCTTGGGTTTGAGGACCCGGCTGTGGGTGCCGGTTGTTGGCGCCGGCATTACGTTGTTGGTAGGACGAAGATACGGTTGAAACCGTTGCGAGGTTGTCAGAAGAAGAGGAGAGTGTGTGTGTGAGGTTGTTCGTAGTCAGTCAGTCATATTTTGTCGTGTTGTCCGCTATGGTTGTGCGTTGCAAGCTGCCTCTCCCGTCCAAGTTGGCCCAAAGCGAGCGTCTGTCCGGTCAAATGTCTTGCTACCGCTCGGCGCTGATGTGAACCAACGCTGCAACAACTTGCGGCAAACGTTTCACCTGGTTTGTCCCAATCAGTTGCGCAATCGAGGGCGCGGCGACAGCACCGTCGTCAGCTGGCTCGGGGCTCGCCTCCACCACAAGGCCAGCCGACGTTTCGTACCCGCTTGACGGCCCTCAACCTCCGTTGCCCACGAGAGACGACGGCGGCTTCCGCAGTGGACAGTCCCTGCTGGCGGGCCCGATGATCCCGTCGCCCGGCGTCATGCGGCAGAGATGGAAGAGTCTGGCTCGGCGCCGTTTTGAATCCTCGAGCCCTGTGTCGAGTTGTGCTGGGTTATGCGGCTTTGTGCTGGACGCCGGATCAGGAGCTAGGGCTGGAGCTCGAGCTACTCGCCACGACTATCCCCCTCCAGGTCAGAGAACGACATCGAAAAGGGCGGCTCCCTTGCGTATTCGCTCCTCGACCGCCTCACTCGGCCTCTGTAGGGCGGTGGATCGTCGTGGAGTCGACTCCATCTTCATCTCGAGGCATCGTCTGTTGTGTGCTTCAAGAGAGGGGAAAGCTGGCCTAGAGACCCGACAGCGACTTTTTGCCGCTATCGCCTGGAGCGCCTCTCGACTCACAGCTGGAGCACTTCGTACATGAAAGAGTTGGTTTGGAGACGCAAACAAAAAAACGGTCAAACGGTGAACCAACTCTAGCTCCGCATCACTAGAGGCTTCATTGAACACACAGCAACGGCACAGCGCTCCTTCCAATTAAGTCTTCTTTTTACGCTTACCTCCTGCCAACCAATGGGCCGTGACAGTTTGGCAGGATTGAGGGTAGGTTCAAGGTTGGTTCCTGCCTCAACATGTAATTACTCCATCTGGATACAGTAGGGTAGGTGCTACGTAGGTAGGTAGGTAAGGAAGGAAAGGGCTGTGTAAACGTTGGCCGTTTCCATCTGCCGTTCGTTCCTTCCATCACCCCAAACTCTGACCAAAGAAGCCCCCGTGCCCTAAAACGGTTTTCAAAACGGGCACCCAGACCACAGCCCCGACCCCAGTTCGACACCAAATCGGGTCTAGCCGCCTCACCCATTCGCTCTTCCCCTCAAGCTTCCAAACCTTCTCTCCCCTGGGCCGTTTTGTTTGACAATTCAGGCACGGAGTACACAACGGGATTCGGGGTCTCCTTGGGCGCCGCCATTCATCTTGAACAAAACAACAAGCAAACATATTCGGACATCCATCCACCATCGCGTCATTCCATCCGAATTAAGAGCAGGGGAGATTCGTCTCGTCCTGGCATCTGACGTGCCTCCCAATGCAAAAATCAAGCGCGTGGCCATTTTTCTCTCTGTCCGGTCAATATCCGGTGTCAGTCTCTGCTCAGCTCCCATGCTCACAGTGCTGCAAGCTGCACTCTCGAAATTGGAGAATTTGCCCTCTCCCATCCCGCGGCTATCAGTAAACCTCTCCATCCCAGCAGTTGTGCTGATGCGCCTCTCAGGTCGACAAGGGGGGGACCAGGGGCGTGGCTGAGCTCCAGGACGTGTCTTCTCCGCTGCCTCTCTCTTCCCTGGGGCGTCTTGGAGGCCCGCGACCAGGGTGTTGCTTGCGAGGGTGCTCAAGGCCGATGGGCTAGGATCATGCATGTCCGATTTGTTCAATCATAGATTCAAGATGCCCTTCTTGTGCAATGAGATGCGGGCCAATCCGCAAGCAGAGCGACACATCCCAAGAGAGCATGACGAGTCAACGATATGCACGCGATCCAGTCGCCCACCAGTTCCTAAGGGACGGTACCTGATGAGCAGGGCTTCTCTCCGGCCATGGAAAGAGCAGGATCCTCGCTCGGAATGTCATGGGGCACATCTCGCAGACAATACTGACCCATCCACAGCGCGTTTCCGGGATGTCAGGTCGAACAAGCCCGGCATTGAAAATTGCGTCGAGTCACTGGGACGACATCCCCGCTGCCTCTGGAATGCGGCACAGCCTGTCTTAGGGCTACAGGCAAGGGATGCCAAAGGACTGACAACCACATCCGGGATACTGAGACGACGTACGGAGAGGCAGCTCGACTAATCCTGCCGCTTGGCATCCCACAAGCCTAGCTGTGTGATCCCGGCCTTCACTCGATTGTCCGCCGACCTGGGTGCTGCTGCATTGCGTTGGCCGTTGTACCGCGGCTAACAATGGCAGAGCCGTCCTCCTTTGCTGCCAGGCCAGATCATGGTGAGCTCCCAGTACCAGAGCGGGATGTTGAGAAGCCAGTGTGTGGGGGATTGGCAGATCTCAGCAAGCTATCCACTCTCTCTTTCAGTCCCAGCTCGGTCGAGACAAGACCCGAATAGAGAGATGCTGTTTGTGTTTGACAACCCGCGCCTCCGCGTGCCGCCGTTCGCCGCCCTATCGCCTCAACACCAGCCAAGGCAACACGGGGTTTCCGCCTCCGCCATGCCGGATCGACCGTCCCCGTCCGGTGCTCGGTTCATAAACCGTTGCTTCTTTGCCGGCCGCCAAAGCCGAGCGCCCTGCCCCGTACGGCTCACCTGTCTTAGTCGGAAGCCGGAGACCAGTCACACAAAGCATCTAGGCAATGAGAAGGAGGAGGACCCTGAAGGCCTATCAGCCCCGCCAGTTCTACCCACGCGAGGCGACGGAAATGGGCAGCACATCGGCGCGCGCAACAGCACCACGGTGTCCCGAGAGGTTTTTCCTGCTTCCCAACGGCCGGCGCTGGTCAGGCGCGTGGCGTTCGAGGTTGGGTCGCCGGGCAATCTCGGGCAACTGGCCTTTCCATTAGTCCAGATGGAGTCCCTTTCACGGTCCTGGCGCCGAAATGGCTTGCCAGGGAGGTGGTTTTCGTCGCTCACATCTCACTCCGTTACCAACTGACTTCAACACTCGAATATGTCCCGTCAATTCAGATTCTGTCACATTATGACCTCGTCGCTTTACCAATGTACGGAAGAGAGACGCCCCATGGTCGCCGTACATCCCCCGAAAACCTTCGGGCACCCCAGTCGAGGATGACCCTGGTCGCAACATCTCAGCCCTCCGGCATCGTCTGAATATCACGGGACACGGTTTGGGAGACGGATGAATGACGGACATGCATTATCCATTCATAACGGTGGCCTCCAACGGAGACGGCCTTGTTTTCTCAATCACTCATCGGCCGAGACAACATAATCCTTAGCCACACACCAGGGTCAAGGGCAACCCCGACCATTCTGGGGTTAGAAATGGAGGGGAGTGAGGTAGAGATCTATTTTCAGATAGTGCCACTCCCCCTCCAAATTATCCCAAAACACAACCCGAGGAAAGTGATAGATCACCTCAACACCCAGATGATTTCCACCTCTGAGGAAGCCATTCGCAGCGCCGGATCTCGTCGCAGGTCCCGACGCATCGAAATCTCGATTCTGCTGTATTCCCAAAGGTGGTGGATCTCGAGAGCCGACAGCTGCTCCTCGGCTTGAGGACGAGAATGTGCAAAACGAGAGAGCACCACCCCCGGAAGCCCATCAAGGGCGTTTTTTGGCGGCTTACACTCTTGAGGCATGAATTGCCGAAAGCTCACTTCCCTCGTGGGGCTTCTCGCACCCACCGCCGCAGGCAATTATTACATGTGCCGTTTATTGCGAGGCTTGGGGGGGAGCTAGGCCTGGAGATGGTCTACAGGACGCACAAGAGAGCTCCCTTGATCTATCACAAATGGTGGGGTATAGCAATCCCAGGGTCACATGTGCAGTCGTGGTCCAGCCCTGGCCCTGTACGCAGCAAGTAGGTAGCCTTGGGAGAGGGTCGTCCCGATCTGGATTGCAGCTCTCGAGATGGACAATCGAGGGCGGGCGACCTGGGGATAGTTACGTGATCTGATCTGCACTCTGGCCAAGTTTTCTGACATCAACATCGAGGGGAAGCCCAAGGGGGAAGCCCCAGCTCTATTGCTACAGTCAGGGGGGATGGGAGAGTCGACCAGCACTAACGAGAAGGAAGTTGGAGGGCGACCCGGTGCCGTGGTAAAGACTTGAGGCGCGCTGCAGCCTCACGGACTCACGGACAGAGGACAGGGTGCTGAGAGGCCATAGCAACCAGCCAGCGCTGTTTGACAGCCCTCTAGTCGTGCAAACTTGGGAGAGACCGGGTCGCCTTCAGATCAAAGCGGCGACGCCTCGCGACAACGCTTCCACCAAGAGTTCGTCAATCATCAATGCCAATTGCCGCGCCCGAGCCAGCAAGAGACGACGCGACGACGACGACGACATTGACAACCGCAGCAAGGTGCAAATGGCCACTCTCAGTTGCATGATGGTCTCGTTCCGCCTTTAGTAACAGGCTACCCTTGAGAAGGAAACGCATAAACTCGCACTTCTCAATCCTGCCAACGCGTATTAACGTTATATGCCTTCATATGGACTGGGGGTTGAGATGGTCGAAACCTTCTCGGAGTTGACGAGATGTGATTGAAGGCGTCTCAGTTGTGAATTGCCGTATTTGGGGAAAGGAGTGGAAGACAGAGCCTGGCAATGGACCAGGGTGTCGACAGGGACTATGCAAGGGTAGCGTGCAGGGGAGGGGAAGGGGGGGGCTCGTCGGAGCCTGGCAAGGGCGGTAATACCGGAGCGGGAGGGAAAGGCCGCGCGTGGTGGTTTAAACGCCCTCCGTCCTCGACTGCCGCGAATCTCTTGAATGCGACTGTGCACGCACACGCGCGGCGGGAGGACGGGGATTTAACACAGCCTATCAGACGCTGGGCTAAGCACCCATTTGGGATTGTGTGCGAGTCGACGTCTGGAAGCGACCAGGGATGTGTAGGCTGCTATAGCCTCCACTATACCGGGAGAGGCAACTTGAGACGGGCGACCCTTTTTGTCCTCGTGGTGCTCGCCGCTGAGCGCCCTCACCATCACAACAGCAGCCTAGGGCCCTTGCAAGTCGCGACGGAGTGGGAGCCAACGACGACAGGAAGACAATCGGGCGCTTGGCAAGAACGAGTTGTGATGGAGGCCCATGGGTGACCATGAATGACCATGAATGTTTGCTCACCTCCAGGGCGCGCCGGGCGCGAACGACCAACAGCCAGGGCCAAGGCATACTCTGGACGAATCTGGAGGTCCTCTCGGAGGTCTGGTGGAAATAACCCCCGGTCAAGTCGTCGACACCGAGATCCCAGAGGTTTGGGTGAAATGACGATCCCCCAGCTGATTGGACATCCCACGGTCCACCTCAACTGAGGCTACCAGGTACATGGCGCCAAACCCTTGGAAATGAGATGCCCCTGTCTTCCATCCGACTCTCTAACAGGCCAAATAAAGAAAACCGGAGACGTTTGTCGGCGAAGGGTGGTGAATCTTAGGCCCGGAGAGGGCAAAACGAAGCTCCCAGTCTCCCAGTCTCAACCTCCCAACGGCCGAGTGTGGAATGCCTTGCCACGAGGCAAACACATCAAAAGTAGCCCTAGAGACTGGGTGGCAGACAGGGGTACTCTTGATTCAGGGGCCTGAATGGACTGCTGTGGAGGAGCGCGCTCCGGGGACGATGGGGACTGCGGGGACCGTACTACGTTCTGGAGACTGACGGCGAGCGCAGTTTGAGCCGAGTTTCTTTTTCCCGGAGCTTCTCCAGACGCCGCCTTCTGCCCGTTATCGTGACTGTGGGCGGTCAATTAACCGGATCATTCGATCTCTACGCATATGGAGTAGAATTTTTTTCTAGCCGGAGACCCTTTGGGTTCTAGCTGGAGGCAATCTTGGGCAAGGCGCAGGTGGTTCGGGTCATGGCGCCATCCTGTCTCAGCCCAGATGCAAGGCTGGTGTGAAGCTTTTCAAACGTATGCAAGGCACGGCATACATACGAAGTACATTAGAGTGAGAGAGACAGAGAGAGACGGAGAGAGAGAGAGCGGCGCCGCAGGCACAAGAAGACGGCGGCCGAGACGGGCTACCTTGAAACCCACAACCGTTGGCGGCATCCCGTTTTATTCTCTGGGCCGCATTCTCGGGAATTACATGGGAGTTGCGAGGCCATGTCGGCGCGCGGCGAGGATAAAGGAAAAGGCCATGATGATGACAAGGCACGCAGCCGAAACGAACACCCTGGGGCGGCGGTTTTCGTGCCAAGTGCAGTCGGACATGGCCATGATGCCATCCCATGCTCCATACCCGTCACCATTTGCATCAATGCAAAGGCAGCTTCGAGGCGCGAATTGGGGGCGTGTTGAGGTGCCGACGACCCCGTCCCAGGAGCACAAGGCAGACGCAAATTGCATACGCCGTATTCGTCAATGGATGGGAGTGAGATTGAGGTAGCTGAGGATGGAGCAACTGTGGATGAACAAGTTCCCCTCTCATGACCACGATCCCAGGCGAGAGCTGATGATGAGACTGGCGATTCTCCAGCCCTGACGATCCAGGACTCACGATCGAGGACTGAACTCGAGACGAAGGGCCCCCATCCCTTCCCCCCGGACGAGATGGTAATGACTGGTCATCAATATTTGGCCACGCTCTCGCAGTTTATCTCCGATTCTTTGCGTCGCCACTGACATCCAATCCGGTTGGAATTGCCTTGTAACGGGAAAGAAACGGGAAACGAATACGCAAAGTGGTCAATCCATCCGCATCATGGACAAGCATCTATCATTCATCCGTACATCCATCGCATAGCAAAAACAAGCCCGTCCTCGACTCTGACAGCTCCTCCTCCTCCATATCCGGATGGTGTGTATCACGAGTTGGAAGAAAAAAAAAACAAGTGCCCCTCACTCCAATTCACCAATCACCAATCGTATGGACGAGCTTCATCATCAATCATTAATAGCACGGCCGTGTGGGGGTAATGCCTGACAGTAAGTCCCGGGAAGCTGAGCCAATGAGAGGTCGAGGCCAGGGGTGAATGCCGACCTTTCTCCAAGTTTGTACGCCCATGCCCCCCCCTGTCGGGCGAGAATAGAAAAGAGGTACGTACCGCGCCCCAACGACACCCGAGCCTCAATTGACTCGGCACACGCATTTCAATGCAAGACGGGACCGACTTGCATCAACTGCCTGCTACTACGCCGTACTATACGAATACAGGTACACTCATCCACACCTTCACGGCGACGAGACCCTCACCGGAGATGGTGGACGCTTCTTCCTCATGCTCGTCTCACCCCACTTTGGAAGTTTTTTTTTTTTTTTTTTCCTCCTTCCCTCACTTTTTGCTTCTTCCTTCCCTTGCCTTGTCGCGTCTCTGCTTTCTCCGCCGTTTTGCTTCTTCTTCTTCTTCTCCTTTCTTCTCCCGTCTCGTGGCCTTTTCTCATCTGATCTGCGGACCCCGGCGTTCGGCGAGATCTTGGATTGGATTAACTACGGTAGAGAGTGGGTTATCATTGTCCGTTGTGCCTGGCCTGACGCAGGCACCGCGCACATGCAGGGGAATAAGGAAGAAGCAGGAACGCCTACTTCTGCCCTCTGCCCTCTCGAAATGCCCGAAATAATTACCCTCTTCCATGTCCTTGTATAAGTTGAGAGGGGGGGGTGGGCGTTTCCACAAGAGCCCCCCCTCGTCCCATGTATCGAGACACTCACACACTCACACACCTCGTTGTTATGCCTGGCGGAGAAGAAAAGAGAGACCCATGTCATCAAACGCTCGCCAACGCCAGCAATGTCATCCTCCTAATAAAATGCACACGATAACAGACAATGGGGAGACGGGGAAGAAGATGAGAAGGAAAAAGGAAAAAAAGAAAAAAGAGGAGCCGCAGACATCCGTACCTGGAGAACCTGAGGGCCAGACCGGGGCGATGGAGCCCCAATCCATACTTCGTAGAAGCAAGAGTCAGACCAGAAAGGCGGCGGAATACGCCAGAAGACGAGAACAACAACAATGAAAGGTCAACAAAGCCGAAAAGTGACTGGGACGGAACCGTTGAGCCCCTCCTGAGCCAGTTTCTTTTTCCTTCTCTCTCTCTTCTATTTCCCTTCCACCCATCCCCATCTCGCTCTCTTGAGCTTGCTTGCCTTGCTCTCTGGGCCGGCCATGTCTTACACCCTGGGTCGCCGCCGTGTGGCCGTCCGGTATTAACACGGGCCAGGCAGAGAGAGAAAACTGCCGAAAAGTGCAGAACTCCGAAACTCGCCTGTTTTTGGTGCTTGCTTCCCTCTCCTCCTCGCTTGCTAACAGAGCTGCTGACAATAGGGAAAACCCGAAACGGACAGATACATACAATATCACAGGAGAGGAGTTCTTCGCTGACGACTTTGGGACTCCAATTGGTCCCCGTCTGCCAACGCCACAAGAGAAAGATGTTTGCTCAACAATGGACATTTTCAACGGTGAAGATCCGGTAGTCTATGCTCCGAATGCTCCGTGCTCCCGCAAACCACCCCCAGCCCCGACTTTTCCCCAACCTCTTGTCCTTCTGTCGTCGTCAGTGCGGCGACGGACCGTGTGCGACGCTGTGACGTTGTCACGGGAGTGTGGCAGAGGGCAATGGGCAACTGATGGTCCTGGCGGTGCTCAAATGTTGGGGCAAAAAGAGGGGGAAGGGGCGGTGGACGTCACGTCACGGAGCGTTGGAATTTTTTTTCTGACTGTCTGTCTGTTCTTCGGAGCCGTCCGTGAGCCACAAGGCCGGGAAACGAACGAAAGGGAAGGACAGCCAGTGGCCCGAGGTTTCGGCATTGAGAGGGTCCAGTGAAAGTCGGAGCATTGACGGCAGGAGTGACGGGTAACGGGGGACACACCATTGGGCAGGGTCGCCCGGCCGGGTTGGGGTCACCGTCCGTTGATACGGGACCTCACAGACCGACGGAAGCCCCCGTCGTCGGAACTTGGTCCATGTTTCGAGGTGCCTTTCCGAACCAAGAGAATGGGCGGCGGGCTTACAACGAGCGGAGAGAGAGAGCTTGGGCGAACCGGTGCCGCTTGGTGAGCAGTGCGCCGCCGCCAGAAGTCTTACCGCAACATTGGAGGCGCAGGTGGAGGGCTGGGGCTGGGCTCTGTGGCACCCGACCCGACTCCAGGCCCGTTTTCCAAGGGACCAGTTTGTAGCTTCCAAGGTTCTTCTGCCTGTTGCTGCCCGGGGGCCTGGCTGGCGGTCGTGAAAGCAGGGAGCACCAGCTGCCCTCAGCGTCTTCCCACCAGCCAGTTTGTCGGTCCAGTCGGCGCAAAGTTTTTTTTTTCTCCGCTCCCGTCCCCCTCTCGTCTCCTGCGGGAACACAGACAGCGGGAACGGCGCTCGGGTCAAGTTTCTACCGTCCTTGGAACTTCGAATGGATGGGTGTTTGTTTAGCAAAGGAGCTGGATTTCGACCTTGACAGAACCTACGTCCAGGCCGCTATCGGGTCAGTGCTTTTCCACCACGGCGTCGGGTTTGAACGCCCCAGGGCCATGGTCCCCCCTCCCCGGTTCAGCCAGCCAGCGACGACGATCTTCAGCATAGTACTACGGATACGGAGTACTACTTTTGCATCAAAAACGGTGTGCACAAGTCCCAAGGTGTGCGAATTGGCAACGACGCGATATCCGACCGACGGTGTAAGAAGTAAGGGGGGGAGAGAGAACGCCTTGGCTTTTTTTTTCCAACGACCGAGCAGTGTTCAAATGTGCGTTCAAGGTAAACGGGTTTAGCGCGAGTGCGCTACCAAAGCGAGGGGAGAGCTGAGATGCGGAACGATGGGAGCAAGGGGAGGGAGGGGAGGGGGTTTCGTTTCTACGATCCAGGCTAGGTCTTGTTACATCACAATTGGGGGGGTGAGTTGGTGTGTGGAAGGATTTAGACGAGATGCCGTGATGGAGGAGAGAAACTCCCCGAATGGATAAGGGAAAAGGAGAATTTCCGCGGTGACCTAGCCAGGACACCTTGCAAGTTGACCTTGTAAGAGAACGAGACCAGGTAGGTAGGGTTATCTCTTTTTTTTTTTTATTCCCTCTCGCTTCTTGATTTGGTTTGGGTTGGGCGTTGGGTGTTGGGTGCCCTGGTTCTTGAGAAGTCAAGGTTCTGGTTTACTGGGATTCAGGGTCAATGCTACGGGCGGGTTACTAAGACGGGCAACGCGGGAGGAACGGGACGGGGAGGCGGGCCTTGATGAGCTAGGTCAAGGTAGTTATTACCAGGTTGAGAGAGATAAAAAAAAGTCAATTACGGCCTGGGATCGTTATTGCGAAATGCAACGCCCTTGTCTGTGTGCAAGGCTTGTTTAATTGCCACGTTGAGATAATCGTGGCATTGTTGACGGTGCACTAGGTACCTACGTATGAAGCATGTAGCACTATTGCGGAGTGCAGAGGATGGGAGATTTGAGAGGTTTTGATCATACAATACCATAGTAGGCGTCGTGCATGCGTACTACGTCGTAGTAAGAGGTACTATCATCCTGCGACTGGCCGTCGCGCGTCCTATTCCTCCTCGCCTCACCCATCTGCGACTCGCCCTACCTTTGAGCGACCAATCCGACGACGAGTTCTCTCCCTTGTTTAGTCGTCCAGCCAGCTGGGATTCCCTCCTTCTTTCCTTTGTTGCGATACGTCACGACGGAAATCTGAGATCTTCACTCAAGGATTCCCAGGTTGGGAGGGACTATGTAACCCTCCTACTGCAGAACTAAAAAGCGCGCGCTCTTTTGGGGGTTTTTTTTTTCTCGGTATGTGTGTTTGGGAAGAGG
>JABFFI010001278.1:0-21898 GCA_013623725.1 Fusarium robinianum
GGGGGGGGTACGAGGGGCGGGGAAGCGAGTCGAGGGGTCACGACGGGGAGACAAGGCGAGCTATAATAATCGCTGGAGCTTGACGGCTGCTGCCTATGGGCGTCGTAACCGCTTGCGACGATGGTAGATACGATGAAAATGGGTGAGGCCTGTGAAGAAGGCAAGCGACGAGGAGTAAATGCTCCTTTTTTGTTTTTTCCCTTGTCGGTTTGCGAAACGCGACGGACACACCGAGAATACCTCTAGTACCTTGGTGTGCTAAGGTCGGTAGGTTAGTACCTAGGTAGGTATCGTCGGGGCGGGTTGAAGCAGGTACGGAGTAGGCCCGTCGGTAAGGCAAGCCTGTCCGGTTAGGTAGGTAATCAACAGAAATAGGCAGGTACCTGAGGCCAAAGAAGATACAGGCGGTGGGCAAAAGGGAAGCGGCGATGATCGTTGCCCTGGGTTGGAGCCGAGAAGAAATCAAAGCCGAAGTTTCCAAGGTTGGTGGATGAGGGGGATGAGGTGAAAGAATGAAGAAAGGACAAGTGATCTTTCACGAAAGTTAGTTGCGTTGCCATACCATCCCATCCAAACACACTCAAGATGCACAGACAGGAAGAAGCCAAACCAGGGACAACAGCCAAGCAAGCATAAGTAGGGATGGGTGAATGAATCCTTCAGTTCCAACAATGCGTGACAGCCATTTAGTACCGCACTTTGTTTTAGACCAACATGCGAAGTATATTCACAAAGTAAGGTAGGTAGGTATGTAGTAAGAAGGGTCAACTCTGTCCTTTAGCCAATTTCACTTGACTGCACTCCTAGGTACTCTCTCCCCTTTGGTGTTTTACTTTTGTCGCCCGCAGGGCCTCTTTGCATGAAAATGCAAGTCGACGGTCCGGATGCGCCTCCGACAAGCCCAGATTCAGTGACATTCATATCCACCATCCACAGGGACGGCTGCAAGTTTTAAAAAAGCACCTCGCATGCGCATCACGCAGCTTGCAGGAGGCGGCCAACCATCCCATCCCATCCCCCCATCCACCCCCTCCTCCCTTGCCTTTCCCCTTCTTTTCTTCGGGGTTTTTTTTTCTTGCTTCTTTTCTTTTCCATCTCTTTTGATTACAGTTTTTTCAAAGGGGCATCATCAATCCCCTCGGGCTGTGTCTCCTTGGCACTCCCCCTCCTCTCACACAAACGCCTCGGTTTCGTTGTCATGATAGTGGTGTCATGCCCGCTTTCTGTCCCGCGACTCCTACTTGCCCGCCACCCGGGTTCAGGTTCAGGTTCACTTCATGGAAGATAACACCCCTGTTTGAATTTGGCACAGTCTCGTGTGTATGGCTAAAAGGCCTGGCGTCGAACTCGTTCGCATTCATGACATTAGAGTGGTTCGCTGGTCCTCGGTGACTTTCTTTGGGCTTCTTGCTAGATGGATGAATCGCAAGGATCGACAGACCGACCACTCCAACCAAGCATGGTTGGGTTGGATGAGACAAGACCTCTGCCCGTTGGACCTTCTAAAATTGGAGAATTGCCCACCTCTTTGAAACGCAACGGGCTTCCAGGGCTGTGCCAACGGCGGTCTCAGCCAGAGGGTTGGCTCCTCCAACGTGCGAGTGACAGTGCGATTAGAGGCCCCCATCTGACCGGACTGGACATCCAGGGTCTATGTTCTGAGCGTCCTTGCCACATTTCCCCAGTGGCGTCACGGGGCGGTCGCACTGTCACACGGCCATTTCTCAGGGTCATTCGCCCATCGACCCCGGATCCCTGGATTCCCCAGGCCGGGAGCTACTCACGCTGGTGATCCTGTCATGTTCTCTGATGAAATCCATGACCATGGCTCAGTTTCGGGCGGGGGTGGTTGAGTCTTTCAACCTCCAAATTGTTGCCCAATCGCCAACCATCAGCTTGCCGAGAGCCGCTGGACGTACGTAGTATTATGAAGCAGATAAACGACGAGACGGAGGAGGATCTGTGTCCGTCGTTGGTTGTGACGCGCGGAGTCTGCATGCTGATGCGTGTGTGTGGTTCAATGAGATGGACGCGATAGTAGACGTATCCAAGAGGTCTAGACTCCCTGCGGAGTTTATGCAAGAGAGCTGTGGGTGACGGAGCATGCGCCTCGAACAACACGAGGATCACGGCGGCTGGACTCTGGTGTTTGCGTGTCATCCCAGTAAACGAAGAAGGCGAAAAAGAAAATGGCAATGACATATTCGCATCTTAGGAACCTTAGTAGGTAGGCGAGGTGTCTATTTAAAGAGTTGTCTCCGTACCCAGGTAGGATGACTACAACCTGAGTGAGTATATGAGTACTCCCTTAGGTCTTGAGATCTGAATATTATCATCCTCAAAACACCTCGATTGATACGAAATCTTTTTTAGTATGGAATTATTTATTGTTATTTTGGTGGTCTTAGACGGTGATTTTTCGGATCCGCATATCTTGAAAGCGATGCGAAACGATTGGCATGCTATTCATTCTTAGTCGTATTATGGATATTCGTAACTTATTTCTGCGCCTCCTGAGACGACAGCACCACACATTGAGGCTGTGTACATGACCTTAGCCGACGGAGTAGTTTGCGGGGTCGACGTGAACATGTCTACGCCTCTCCATTGGGATAGTGAGGATATGGGAATTATATTCTTGTATGTCTTAATCTAGGGCCACATATTTTGTTGTGCTGGTAGTCCATGGGCTTCTTGTCCACCTTAAAGATGCAACTGCCCAGAAGCACCGCATAGCGACGCAAATGTACGGCTAGTCTATGGAGTTGCCTGGCGCAAGAATAGGTAGGCAGAGGTGACAAAGTAATGGGTCTCATGGGGCTGGCAATGAGTTATTGTCGAGAGAAATAGCATTGCCCTCTGGCTGTGTTAGTATCTTGATGAGCGGATGGGCCCTCGCCAGCAATCACCGCGAGTTCCAAATGTCAATTTCCACGTTTCTGCGATAGTGTCGGTTCGCTTTCACTAGCATTTCCGCTGGCATTGAAGTCCATGGTAAATGAAACCATGTAGGTAGGTGCAGGGAGAACAATCAGCAAGGCAACGCGTCCGACGGATGTCCTCTATATAATGATGATTAATCGCAGCAGGCTCACGTCACCCACCTACCTAGGTACTCAATCGCACATCATCATTGAATCCATGTAGTATTCGTACATAGGTAGGTGCAGATAAGGCAGAATTCATCCAGAAAATCCACTTGAACGATAGGTAGGTAGATACGGAGTGCCTGTGGCGGCAACGGCGTGTGTTGGCCATCGCTTTCGGATAGGTAACTCGAGACCCAGGGCGCTAACTAACTAACGGTGGCCTAATCACAAAGAAGCGCCCGACGCTAGGTGTTCCGTACTCCGTACTGGGAGCATTCCTCGCGCGTGTCAGCCCGCTCAGCCCATTGAAATGAGTGGATGACGTTGCTGCCGCTGTTCGTCGCTTGAGCTGGGGTCTTGGCTTTTGGGCATACGTAGTCAAACATCTTGGGCCTCGATTACCTACGTCGTCGGTACGGAGTACAGAGGGCGCAAATTCCATGAATGTTGTAGGTTGTTGTCGCCCCCGACAAATGAATTCACTGTCTTATCTATTCCAGGTATTACCTACCTAGGTACCTACCTCCTCATCACCTTCCATCACATCGGGACTCCGTACCTACCTACCTACTTACTTCATAAGTACCTATTCTGTACCAGTACAGGGATCACGCTGACCTTCCTTCGTCATCTGGAAGGTACCTACCTACCTACGGATACACTTTGACAAAGGGCGGCTCTGGCCCAGAATCAATCTCACCTCACCGTCAATCCATCCCCCACCCCCTCCACAACCCATTGGGCTTACCTTCTTCAACCTCCTCATTCCCCCAACGCCATAGAAACCAGCTCGATTTATTCTGCCTCTCTGGCATCTTCATCTTCTTCACTCTCTTTCTTTCTCGGCGGCTCGCATTCTCGTCTCCCTTTTTCCGAATCGCAGCTCGTTGATTCCTTCGTGGATTGCCTAGTGGATTGCCTCGTCCCATCAATCACCTGCTGCGCTACGAACCTTTTACCACCTGTCCTGGTGTCTGTCATGAGCCAGGGCGCGTAGTTATCGACGACCACTCGGGCTTCATCGCGCGTCCTGAGCAACCCCGCCATAACCCATAATCGATTCCTTTCTCCTCGATTCTTCTCGTCGCATCGTCATATCGTCATATCGTCATATCGTCGCACTCTGATCTTGTCGCCCGTCAGTCGTCGCCGCCATGTCCTACGGCTTCCAAGATCCCGGCGTGGCAAGCGCTGCTGATTCCACCGCCATCAACCATGAAGAAGCCTGCAGCTTCGCCATCCGCGCGGCGTACCTACATCATATCCTACAGCCCAAGGCCAAGCGAAAGCAATATATCCCGGCCCCGAAGCAACCCGCACGATCTCACACCAGTATCGGCATGCTGGCCGTCCAGGAATACGTTTCTGGCGCTTCATCCAGCCTAAAGCTACCCCATAGCTTCGCCGGCCACCTTCTTGACCGAGTTGGTGGTGTCCTCAGAGGCAGTGAACGACTCCCTGGCTTCAACGATCCCCTCGTCAAGAGGAGCTTTGCTGAGGCATACACCGCCTTCTCTGAGAAGAGCTTCCGAAAGACCATCGAGAAGGAGAGGAAGGTCGAACCACTCATTCTCATGTTCTTCTCGTCTGCCACCAAGTCTGTTCAGAAGGGACTCGCACCCGACGATGATTCGTGGAAGAGACTCCCAGACCGGCATCTCGCCCTCTTCGTTCGCCTCATTGCAACCATCCTTCGTGACCATGGCCAAGATCGCGACAAGCCTGAGCTGATGTCGCGCCTCAACTCGCTTGAAAACAAGCTCCTCACCAATGACCAAGATTTAGTCGGTGGTGGCCCTGATGGTGGTGGCACCACTATCGAAGTCATCGTGCCCGTGAGCCACGAAGTCAAGGACATGCATTTGGTGCAAACCGTTGCTAGGGTATTTGGGCTAGGGCTTCCCCAAGTTCAGGCTGAGATCGATGACCACAGGCAGGTGTGGACTGAAGAAGCTGCGCTCAAGGACCTCAAGTCCTACCAGGCGAGACTCAATTCAGATATGCCTGGTGCCCTGCGAAGCCTAGATTTCCAAGTTGAAGAAAGCTTCCTGGAATGGAAGAAATCCGAAGCCTCCTATCTCTCCAAGATGATGCTGGACATCCTGACCGCTCAGCCAGAGCTGGCCAAAACCTCCTCCGGTGCTATGGACAGTAACCGTCAATCAGCGTACATGGACTCGTCCTATGGAGACGACCCGTCTCAAGCCCTCGCTTCCTTGTCACTCGGTGATTCTGGCGTATATACATTCATCCCCCCACATCCCAGGGCATTCTTCAAATACATTGTCCAGCAGGCCATGATATTTGATCAAGTCAACAGCGACCCAGATGCTGATTACCAGCCCTTGTCACCGGCATCCATGGAGCTGATGACAGAACTATGCGTGCGGTGGCGAGTGCCCCAGTGCTCTAGATTGATTGCTCTGCTTGAAGCGGCATCTCGCCAGTTTCTGGAGCGACAACTCCTCCCAGAGGAACTGGACGCCGTTTTTGATTTCATCAAAGCGCCGCTTCCCGAGCCCAAGAAGCCCCCTCACATGTCGCATTACACAACTCCCCTGTCCGAAATGGATCCTCGACAATGGACCATTCAGGACTTCACCGCATACCAACACGCCCTCGGTAGTCTTCACACCGTACTGCTTGATGACCTCTTTGATAGGATGGACCAATGCTATGATACGAAGCCGCCTCAAATTGGCGTCATCCAGTTCATTCTGGACAGCCACGTCCTCTCCGACCCGTGCTTCTCACCAGCGCCAAACATTGCAAGCGAGTTCGCCGACCAACTCAACCAACGACTCCGCGGCCTGGCTGCAGATACCTACACCCAGATAACCAGGAAGGAGATTCCGACGGATGAGAGTCAGTGGAGCTTCAGCCACGCCGTCAAGCTGGGCAAGTTGGTCGTCAAGCTCAGTGAAAGAATCAGGAAGCGATATGCCAAGAACCCCACGGTTATGGGAGCGAGGCCTCTGTCGATCCTTGTCAGTGAAGTGTTTCCCAAATTCGAAGAGGACGCCAAAGCCATTATCCTGGTCATCCTAGGTGCCGCTCAGGAATCTCAGACCGAAATCGATATTCAAGAAGGCTTTGACCTCTACAGCGAGCTCGTCGAGATCCGTCAGATTCATAACGACTTCCTTCCAGGGCGACCCTTTGCCTTCAGTATTGAAGACCTCCTGGTTGATTTCGTATGGCGATGGCTCCGGGCCGCGGAAACGAGGGTAGAAGACTACGTCGACCAAGCCGTCAAGCAAGACCAGTTCAATGTCCGTTCAGATGACCCCGAGCCGGAGGACAACCAACGCCACAGCGTGTCCATTATGGACATATTCATGCTCTTCAACCAGACCTTGGGCACCATTTCCCAGCTCAAGTGGAACAACCGAGAACAGCACGCCAGGTTCATGACTGCTCTCTCGAAAGCCTACTCTGTCGGTATTGGCAAGTATTGCGAGCTTGTGGAGGCATCGTTTGCAAAGGAGATGGATCGCCCCTCCGCCAACGATCCGAACTCGAGCCAGACCACGCAAGAGAAGTGGCTGCAGTATGCTAAGGACGCTTGGAACAACAAGGAACGAGCTGAGCCGTTTTCGTTCTACCCCAAGGTGAGATTATCTTGAACTACCGTCATTTCCCCTTCAAGGCTAACCCGGCCCAGTCGTTTGTGAAACTCAACAATATCGAGTATGCCATGCAAGAACTCGACAAGCTTGAGAGCACGATGGATCCCGACGCCTGCGCAGCCATCCTGGAGAAAATCGACGGGCCGAAGAAGAAGGGTCGCAGGCCAGCTAAGTACACCTTCACAATTAAGGTGGTTGAGGCAGAGGATCTTAAGGCCTGCGATCCCAACGGGTACAGTGACCCCTATGTCGTCTTTGGTGACGAGTACCAGAAGCGACTGTACAAGACGAGGATCATCCAAAAGAACCTCAACCCGCGTTGGGAGGAGACCTTTGACATAACCGTTCAGGGGGCTGTCAACATGATCGTGACGATCTGGGACTATGATATCTTTGGTGACCACGACTGCGTTGGTCGGACATCGCTTAAGCTGGACCCTGTTCACTTCGGCGACTATCTACCTCGCGAGTTCTGGCTAGACCTCGACACGCAAGGTCGAGTGCTGCTCAGAGTCAGCATGGAGGGCGAGCGAGATGATATTCAGTTCCATTTTGGCAAGGCGTTCCGCCACCTCAAGCGTACTGAGAAGGACATGGTCCGCAAGATTACGGACAAGGTGAGTGCTTAATCCGACGGCTTATCGTTGTCAGAGTCGTTGCTAACACCTCGCAAGCTCACTTCTCAGATCAACACCACTCTCTCCCGCGAGGCTCTCCGAAATCTCCTAGGCACGGGTGGTATCGTGTCGAGCTTTCTGAAAAAGCGTAGCTCCACGATGCCGGTCGTGACCTCGAACCAGATCGCGGAAGCTCTACAACCCCTTTTCGAGTACTTTGATGAGAACTTTGCCATCATGAACCAGACTCTGACGAGGGCAACTATGAACGCCGTCATGGCCCGTCTCTGGAAGGAGGTGCTGATGGTCATCGAGGCCCTCCTAGTCCCGCCGCTGTCAGAGAAGCCTTCGCAGCAGCGTCCGCTCACGCCCAAAGAGTTGGATATCGTCTACCAGTGGCTCGATCTACTGTTTTCCTTCTTCAATGCAAAGGACGATTCTGGCGTGCAGCAGGGAGTCCCGGCGGAGTTACTCAAGTCGCCTAAGTGGCACGAGCTGGCCTCACTGAACTTTTTCTACTTTATGGATACGACTGGTCTTGTTCGGGAGTCAGAGCACATGGCCGCGGCTACCGTGCAGCGCGCCAAGCTAGCCCTCGAGCAGCAGCAGCATCAACAGAACCGCCTCGCCGCGCCGGCGGCCACCCTAGGGGCGTCCCTTGGCAGCTCGATGGCCTTTGCCAGCATGGGTACCATCCGCCGCGGCAAGAGTATCATGATGAGCCGGAACCTGGGCACCATGCGAAAGGCAAAGGAAGCGAAGCGTCGTGAAGCCCAGGCAGACCCCAGCGACGACATCATCCTCAGGATCCTCCGCATGCGGCCCGAGGCGGCCCATTACCTCAAGGACCGACACCGGCAGAAAGAGCGCCAAGCGGCCACAGCAGCTGCGGCTATCATTGTCAAGAACAGTGTCACGCAGGGCTGGAGCGCCGCCGGGGCGCCGCCGATGCCCGCCTTTTCGGGAACTTTGGGACGGAACCTCCAGCTCCCCGTGCCTCGGCGATAGATTTCAGGGTTCTTTAGGTATTGACGCGTTAGGTATACAGCCACACGGGGTAGGGTGGGCTGGAAGATCGAGAATCCCTTGTTTCGATGTTTTATACCCCGTTTTCCTTTCGAGTAAAGCGTAATGATGACGATTCTCTATCAGGCAAACGGAGAGGAGGGGGAGGAGCCCGAGCGTTGTTTTCCCTCGCTTTATTTTTGTGCTTTTTATCGTGGTTCTTTGATATCTGGCTGGCTGGATGGGAAGGCATCAGATACCCTCATTCGTGCAAAGAACAAGGCTGGCGAGGTTAACGAACCGGGATGGTCTTTGATTTTTATCGTTTGTTATTTGTCTCCATTTTGGGGGGGGCTTGGACACGGGGGGCGAGGGAAGGAAGAATGGGCTGTATCTTCTTGGTTCTGACTTGAGAATGGAGTTAGTGTTTCTATTCTCTGAAACTGGTGTTGTGAAGTCATGGTGGAAATATGCTTTTCTAAGTGGGAAATGGATGTCGTGAAGGAGAAATACAGGACGCACCCAGTCTGATTATGCAGGGCCCCCAACTCCAAACCAACCCGAACTTTCGACGGTCTATCTATCAATCAATAATTGTCAGGGTTGGATGCTGCCTCGAAGAGCGCGCCACCTAGCTACCCTATACACTAGCTTGCAACCGTTTAGCCAGACTGAAGGTGACACCAGACATCTCCATTGGGCGAATGGTTTCGTGGTCTAATGCTACCTTAGAATGCTAGTTGAGCAAACTGGTGTGTCATTCGGTCTACAGCCTCAGTTTTTGTGATCAGTCTTCAGGATGAAGATCACTCGGTTCTCAGAGGCAGCCAAGCCACTGCCCGTTGTCGATCACCATCCCTCGCACCTAGACTAACCAGTGAGGACCAGCGGATAACGGATGGGCATTCAGGCACTTTGCAAGGACACGGCCTGTAACTACACTATGTAGTACTCACACCACCCGGATGCTGCCTGTTATCGGAGATCTATCACGGTTAACAATGTTGTATTGCAGACGGCATGGCAAAGACTCCGCTTGTCCCTGTGCCACTCGGCCGAACAAAGGCAACAACTGCGAGTCTGACGTGTGGAGGCTGGCACACGCAAGCTGAAAGCGTCTGTGTCTGAGTGAGGATCACGTCCATGTGCAAGATATTCGGCACTTGGTAGACCTCTGTGATCTGTTCAACTACAGTCACATGGGCTAATCGCACCTCGCCCCTAGGGAGGCGTCGGAAGACCCAAGTCGAAACTTGACATCAACCGGTGTGGAACTTGGAATGAGGATAAGCGCTGCCTCTGTCCGGTCTGGCCGCTCGGTTACACGAGGGCAGGTGGAGAAGAAGTCGGAACATTGGAGACTCGGAAACAAAAGAGGTCTAAACCTGTCGACAAAAGGAAAGGTCGGGAAGAAAGGAGCGAGTAGCGCTGAGGTGGGTGAGATGATGATGGCAGAAATTCAGGGTCCAAGGACCCATGGTGCGATCTAGGGCGGAGCCGGTCAGAAGCGAGAGACAAATTCGGTGAGCTAGGGTCCATCATGGTCGCCGTCTGGCCCGAACGCCGACGAGGGTTCTGTTGTTTGGGTGCCGGCGTTGGTTGGTGGTGGAACGCCATGGTTGATGTGTTTATTTCGGGTTCACGTTCAGCTACTTCGTACTTCAAACATATGAAACCTTTGCCACCGCTAGGCACCGCGCAAGAAAGCCGAGAATGGCCCAAGTTCCTTCACGGATTGGAATGCTCGAAGCTGAAGAGGCCGGGTACCAAGTGGAGTTAGTTCTTGGCGGATGAGGTGGGTGGGAAGCGGTAGCGGCTGAGGAACGTTTAGAAGAAAGAGGCAATGACCATCGACAACGAACGGGTGGCGGAATCGGGCTTGCGAAGGATGGGGAGAGACCCTCCCTCTCTTTCAGGGTCCGTTAATCACTTCGTTGCTTAGGAATTTCAGGGCCGCGCACAGATAGCCAACCTTGTTGCCTTGTTTTGGGGATGAAACATGTGGCCTCGAGGATCGACAGTGATGGATTGTTTGCCCTGCCGGTTTCACGATGCGAGGGCAGTGAGGGAGAGAAGAGAGACGACCTGCCGCGTATTACCCTTGGCCCTTGGCGACTAGGTCAATATTAGCTGGCAGTCCCAGAGAGGGATGTTGCATGAGGATGGATGCATATGATGAGATGGAGAGGCGAAGCAGAGAAAAAGAGAAAAAAGAAAAGAAAAAAAAAAAGAGAGAAGAGAGAGCCCAGAAGGTGGGCTTGAATGCAAAAACCCCCATGCCTTCCTTTCTGTTTGGCGGAATTATCCTCCGGGTTGCGCCTTCCTCATGCCCTGTCATGGGTTCCTTCCTGCCGATTCAATGGCTCACTCATGCGGGCGGTGAAGCCAAGCTCCGAGGAGCGCATTGAAGCACCTGCAGCACCGTGCATGGGCGCATTGATGACACTGTCGAAGTATGGGCTTCTTGTGGGGGAAAGAGGTAGGTATGAGTTCAGGATGAGTGAGGATTGCTGGGAATAATGAGAAAAAAGAAAAAGAAAAAAGAAAAAAGAAAAAGAAAAAGAAAAAAAGGAACCCTGTTTTCCATACGTATCGCCCAGCATTGAGATTTCCAGGTTCCGTCGGCGACGTTGGGCATCTCCCTCAAGTTGTCCAGGTCCTGTTTTCTGGGGCGGTAACGTTCACGGGCAATATGACGCCAAGCGCGAGCCTCATTTGCTCAGAAGTCATCGGAAAGCGGGGAGAGGCGCGCGCTCATCCTGTCGAATTAAGCCCGATCAGCTCAAGCGCACAAGTGACGTAGGTGGCGTGGAAATCTTGGACCCACTTGGGGCCCCTGAGCGTGCATCGCCGCCGCCATCAACAAAGATGCCAGTGTCCGTCTGATCACCTGGATTGATGAGTCCCGTAGGGTACGGACGGGTAAAAAGGGTGGTGGATGGCCACCAAGAATGACTTGTGGATGGGTGGATTGGTTGGGCGGCTGGCCGCCACCTCGTCCCGCCTACCTTGGCCCTCAAACTCAAGCGCATGCATCCATTCGCAGAGAGCCATGGCTGGCTTCCAAGAGCTTCGAAGCCATTTCTTCCCCAAGCCAGCGGGATACATACCCTTTTGAAACCATAGCCACGTTCATCACAATCGCTACCGCAACATCCCGCGCCGCCCTCGTCCCATCACAAAGCGCCAGGCGACGCCGATAGCGGGGTTGTCACCATCAATCAACACGCTCCAGTGGGTGATGCCGGTGAGAGTACCTGCTCCTTGACGGAGCGCCAGAGGTGGCACGGTGAGGCTACACGTCCTACGTCAGAATCGGCTTTGAAGTGGGTTGGATCCCTCTCTCCGCAACCCCCTTACACGAACATGGGGTGATATGCCGGCTGGGTTCAATTCTGGCGATGAGGAAATCTGGGAAACCAACAAACCGAGGAAACAGACCAAGATCGAGGTTTCGGATAGGGACGTGGCATGAGCGGCGGGTGATGCAGAACGGGAACAGCCCGGACCCTTTGGTCTGGTGTTGGTGTGCTTGGGTTTGTCTCGTTGCTGGTCCATGCTGAGAGGCGGCTGCTGCTTTTTGACAGATCAAAAGCCGTTTCAGCCCCAGCAATGGGCTTGTTGGAAACTACCTGGGTTGCATAATTCCCTAATACGAATCAGGGGCTCCACTATTGTGACCTGCATGGAGTCCGTGTCGGCCTGAAAGCCGCTTGAGGGGGGCGGATTACGAGGATAGACCGACTGAAGTACCTACCTACCTAGGTATGTATCCTGGCATCTACATTGTGCATATGTATCAGCACCGTGCGAGTAACTCCCACCTTCACCCACATTAACAGTCAGAGGTCTCTTGAAACGAGAACAAAAGGGAACAAGAGACATGAGAAGAAAGGAAAGCTCCTGAGTTGATTTGATGCCCTCCGTGACTCGCGTGGGCCGATATCCTGGATATTGTCTCTGTCGCACTGCCGAAGGACATCACACAGAAAACAAGACAATACCTATGGTGCCTCTTTCTCTAGGTAGTATACTCTGTAACAAGTTTGAAGATGTCCAAAGGTACCTACTTTGTGTCAGCCTCCCCCTCATGTTGCGAGAGGGCTGCACGCCACCATGTGTTGCTCACCGGTCAAGCCCCTTGTTGACTCCGAAGTTTGCAACTGGTGAAGAAAGATTGATCTAAAAAGGATACAGAACAAGGGGGGGAAATAGTCGCTACTTGAGTTTATTGCATAGAAACCAAAGTCTTTAATGATACATAGCAAAGGCTGAAGAAAAATACCAAAAGAATCTCTAGAATCGTGGGGATCTACTTTGTCGGTCCGTACTCGAGTCGGAAGCCGATGGTGGACTCAGATGGGGCGGGGCGGACGATGCACTGTGGGCCTCTGATGCTGGCTGCCTGGTGAGGGATAACGTCGATCGATTAGTTCGCACAGGCGTTAAACCTTATGGGGGGGGACGCGGGATAGGAAAGGAGAGGCATCGTTGGCCAGATATGGGGGGGGGTTGTCCCCACCTGTATAAACGAGGGACGTAGCCACACCCGTTAGAGGGCAATGGGTCCCCCATCACAGTGTGACAACGAGAAGCCAGCCAGCCCTGCTGCTTGTGCGAGTTTGCTTGCTTGTTTGCTTGCTTGTTTGCTTCGAATCCCTTCTTGGACACCAGCGGGTGAGCAAGGGCTTGTGAATGGGTACATTTGCAACCCTTGGGTAGTTGGACATTGAAGAGTGAACTCAGTACGGAGGGAGCCTTCTGAATACCTACGAAATAGGTAGAGTGGAGGCGGGTAACGATAAGCAGCATGGAACAGAGGGAGGATCTGTTCCAAGGAGGAAAAAGGGCCTGTGGTAATTGATTCTGCAAGAGGAAACAAGGGATACCTACCTAGATGTTGCCCAAGGAGGGAAGAAGGAGACCAGTGATGATGACGAGCGGATTTAGAAGCCTTGGTGGTGCCTGCTCCGTCAACAACGAACGGGTACCTGCCGACCTTAGGCGCCTACCTACCTTCCCTCCCGACGGAGACGCACTTCAGATCATCATCGACCTCCTCCTCCCCCTTTCACCATCACCATCTTTCAGATCCCAGGTCGTTTTCAATTGTCCTCTTCTACCTGGTTGCCCCAGCTTCGATAGGTACCTACTACCTATACATCACTCACTTAGACAGCACCTAGCTGAGGTACTTAGGGACCCTAGGTATCCTGGTGCTCCTTCAACACAGCAGGCGAGGATGAGTTGTTAGGTGAGCACCCTTCCTCGATCCTCACTCCTCCTCCATTCACACAGTCTTTCCCGCTCACAGATGTCCTCGTTGCTCTTGAGCCATCAACCAAGAACACACCCTTTCCTTGAGCCCCCAGCTGGGTATTCCCTCCCCTCTAGCCTCCACATGGCCAACCAAGCCCAGCAAGGGTACGCCCTGGACTGGACTCTGAGAGACGCGGACTAACCAGGTTTGACCCTAGGCCAATTGCTGGGCTCCGCCTTTATCTCTTTTCTCGCCCTCCTTGTCCTGTCTCCTCTCGCCGCAAGGACCCCCAAGACACGTCCCAGCGGTACATCGCCCCTCCGCAGCGAACACGGCTTGCGAAAAGTACCTCAGGCCTAGCCAGTGTCCCGCCTGACGCTGGTAGTACTCCGTACTTGGGTCCTTTGTCTATCCATATCCCCAAGCACCCATTCTCACCATCCTGCACCATTCCGCCTGGCTTTTCGACCCTCACTTGCACTGCCGTTGCAGCATCGTCATCCGGGCCCTTGACAAACCAGGGCCGTTTGCGTATTCCGCGTCTCCCTCCGATCCGGCCCCATATCGGACGGCTGCAACGATTTTCTGTGCTTGATTTTCGTTGCTGGTATTATTCGCCGACCCATCGAGCGTTACTGTGATCCGTCGAATACCGCACACCGAGACCTGATAATGCTGCGTGGTCAACCACTACGAACTCTTTGACTTCGATTTCGACTTCGTTTTTCGTCGAGCCTTGCTTAGAAACTTTCTCATAAATCGAATCTTCCCCGGTCGAGCCTCGTTTTCGTTCTTACCCTCCGTCTGTTCTCCGTTGCGTTCGAAACCGACTCCGTCACCTAGTCTGCGTAACCCTGAGATTGATCCCTCTTTCGCCTGACTGCGGCTAAGCAGTTTGCTTCTCACGTTATGGCTGACGACGCGGTTCTCGCCGCCGCCGCCGAGATTGTGGCCTTAATTGCCCCAGGCTCTCGATCGCCCAGTTCAATACATGGTGGTGTGCCCACCAAGATCACACTTCCCGGCCCGGATACTATCGCGAGGCGTAATCTTGAGATCGAGCTTCAGAAGCTTGTGTTGCGTGTCGGGAAACTCGAGAGCCAGGCCTCCGCCACCTCTACGCTTCCCGAGACGCCCAACGAGACCGTTGATACTATCTTTGGGGAAGACGCTGCTCGTCCCAAATCCAAAGGCCTCCACGCCCAAGGTAGCTTGCACTCTCCGCATCTGCCACCTTTCCAGCTGACCAAGGAAGCCCTCGAAGGACTTCGCGACCATGTTGACGACCAGTCGAAGCTCCTCGATAACCAGCGCCAGGAGCTCGCCGGTGTTAATGCCCAACTGCTTGAGCAGAAGAAACTCCAGGAGCGAGCCCTCGAGGCTCTTGAGCAGGAGCGCATCGCTACTCTGGAACGGGAGCTGTGGAAGCACCAACAGGCCAACGAGGCTTTCCAAAAGGCTCTTCGAGAAATTGGCGAGATCGTTACGGCCGTCGCCCGTGGCGACTTGACCATGAAGGTCCGCATGAACTCGGTTGAGATGGACCCGGAAATCACAACGTTTAAGCGCACTATTAACGCAATGATGGACCAACTGCAAATATTCGCCAGTGAGGTCTCGCGAGTCGCACGCGAGGTCGGTACCGAAGGGCTACTCGGCGGCCAAGCTAGAATCGGTGGCGTTGATGGCACATGGAAAGAACTGACCGACAATGGTATGTGTATACCCGTGAACCCCAGCTTCTCCTAGTCGTGCCTCGCCTCTAACTTTCATCTCACAGTGAACGTGATGGCCCAGAACTTGACTGATCAAGGTGGGTGTCTTGTGAATTTCTTGGACTCTGTCCTTGCCCTTGATCTTGGCTGACTAGGTTTTTCAAGTGCGAGAGATTGCTTCGGTCACAACTGCCGTCGCACACGGGGACCTGACTAAGAAGATTGAACGACCTGCTCGGGGCGAGATTCTACAGCTGCAACAAACCATCAACACCATGGTGGACCAGCTGCGAACCTTTGCATCAGAAGTCACGCGCGTAGCTAGGGATGTCGGAACTGAGGGCATTTTGGGTGGGCAAGCCGATGTCGGTGGTGTTCAGGGCATGTGGAACGACCTGACTGTCAACGTCAACGCCATGGCGAACAACCTGACGACCCAGGTGCGAGACATTATCAAGGTGACCACAGCTGTCGCCAAAGGCGACCTGACCCAGAAGGTGCAGGCGGATTGCAGGGGAGAGATCTTTGACCTCAAGTCGACCATCAACTCAATGGTCGACCAGCTGCAGCAGTTTGCCCGCGAAGTCACCAAGATTGCCAGAGAAGTCGGCACGGAAGGTCGCTTAGGAGGCCAGGCTACCGTACACGACGTTGAGGGAACCTGGAGAGACCTGACGGAAAATGTCAACGGCATGGCTATGAATCTCACGACTCAGGTGCGAGAGATCGCCAAGGTCACAACGGCCGTGGCCAAGGGCGATCTGACGAAGAAGATTGGTGTCGAAGTGAAGGGAGAGATCTTGGAGCTGAAGAACACGATTAACCAGATGGTGGACCGACTAGGCACCTTCGCCGTGGAAGTGAGCAAGGTCGCGCGAGAGGTCGGCACGGATGGAACACTGGGTGGACAGGCCCAGGTTGCCAATGTCGAAGGTAAATGGAAGGATCTCACGGAGAACGTCAATACCATGGCCTCGAATCTCACGGTCCAGGTAAGTATCTTGCGCCACGTCTGCGGTCTGAGGGGGGTGACTAATATTCTGTATAGGTCAGGAGTATTTCGACAGTCACACAGGCCATTGCAAATGGCGACATGAGTCAGAAGATCAAGGTCGAGGCAAACGGAGAGATACAAGTGTTGAAGGAGACCATCAATAACATGGTGGACCGTCTATCCAGTTTCTGCTACGAGGTGCAACGTGTTGCCAAGGACGTCGGCGTGGACGGAAAGATGGGTGCCCAAGCCGACGTGGCTGGGCTCGACGGACGATGGAAGGAGATTACGACTGACGTGAACACGATGGCCAGTAATTTGGTAAGTTATGGTGGCCATGGAGCAGCCGACCGCAGGAAGCTCGCATGAGACTGACGGACTACAGACGACCCAAGTGCGTGCTTTCTCCGATATCACCAACCTGGCGACGGATGGGGACTTCACCAAGCTGGTCGACGTCGAGGCATCCGGCGAGATGGACGAGCTCAAGCGAAAGATCAACCAGATGATTTCGAACCTGCGGGATTCGATTCAGAGAAACACCCAGGCCAGAGAAGCTGCCGAGTTGGCCAACAAGACCAAGTCGGAGTTCCTGGCAAACATGTCGCACGAAATCCGAACACCGATGAACGGCATCATTGGAATGACTCAACTGACATTAGACACGAACCTGACTCAATATCAGAGGGAGATGCTTAATATTGTCAATAATCTTGCCAATAGCCTCCTGACGATCATTGACGACATCTTGGATCTCTCCAAGATTGAGGCTCGGAGGATGGTGGTTGAAGAGATCCCCTACACGCTACGGGGAATTGTCTTCAACGCCCTCAAGACGCTAGCCGTCAAGGCTAACGAGAAGTTCTTGGAACTCACATACAAGGTCGACAGCTCTGTTCCGGACTATGTTATTGGCGATTCGTTCCGACTCAGGCAAATCATTCTGAACCTGGTCGGCAACGCCATCAAGTTCACTGAGCACGGCGAGGTTAGTCTCACCATCAAGGAACGACTTGATCAGAGCAATGTCAGACCTGGTGAATATGCAGTTGAGTTTGTTGTTGAGGACACGGGTATCGGAATTGCTAAGGACAAGCTGGACCTGATCTTCGATACCTTCCAACAGGCCGACGGTTCCATGACACGCAAGTTCGGCGGCACTGGTCTTGGTCTATCCATTTCAAAGCGACTTGTGAACCTGATGGGAGGAGATTTGTGGGTGAACAGTGAGCAAGGCAAGGGTAGTGAATTTCACTTCACCTGCATCGTGAGGCTTGCTCCTGACGACACCGACATGCTTGAACAGCAGCTCCAGCCGTATCGAGGCCACCAGGTTCTCTTCGTCGACAAGCCCGGCTCGGGCTCTGGTTCCCCCCTCCGGGGCATGCTGGAGCAGATCGGCCTTCAGCCTGTGGTCGTGGATTCGGAAAAGCATCTCGCTCTCACGCGCCTGCAGACTGGAAGCTCTCTCCCATACGATGCCATACTTCTCGATTCTATCGACACCGCCCGGAGACTGAGGGCCGTGGATGACTTCAAGTATCTCCCCATCGTCCTCCTGGCTCCCATCGTCCACGTGAGTCTGAAGTCCTGCCTGGACTTGGGCATCACGTCGTATATGACAACGCCGTGCAAGCTCATTGATCTCGGCAATGGCATGATCCCGGCGCTCGAGAATCGTGCCACGCCGTCTCTCGCCGACAACACTAAATCGTTTGAGATTCTGCTCGCCGAGGACAATACAGTCAACCAGAGACTGGCTGTCAAGATTCTTGAAAAGTATCACCATGTGGTAACGGTGGTAGGCAACGGCTGGGAAGCTGTGGAGTCGGTGAAGAGCAAGAAGTTTGATATTATTCTCATGGACGTGCAAATGCCCATCATGGTAAGGCTATCATCACCCTCCCGCCCTTGGCTGCGAACGTAAAAGTGGACTAATGCATGCAATAACAGGGTGGTTTCGAGGCCACGGCCAAGATCAGAGAGTATGAGCGAGGCTTGGGAACTCACCGGACACCCATCATCGCCCTGACAGCCCACGCCATGATGGGTGACAGGGAGAAGTGCATCCAGGCACAGATGGATGAGTATCTCTCAAAGCCTCTGCAGCAGAACCACCTGATCCAGACTATCCTCAAGTGCGCGACCCTAGGCGGCCCGTTACTCGAGAAGAACCGCGAACGCGAGCTCGCATTACATGCCGACGCAAAGTCATCCAAACATAAGGAGGGCGGGCAGGGCCTTTTGAGACCGACACTAGAGAACCGGGCATTTACGAGTAGAGAGCCGCTCTCGAGCAATGGCAAGGAGGGCTTGAGTGCTGCGTCATCGGACCAGGATTCCATTTCAAGGGCACGTCTCGACATTTCCGATATGAGGAGCTTGTCCAACTAACTGCGGCGGTGACGCTCTCTCAGACCGTCTTGAGATCACACAGCAACTAGAGCTACCGACGAGGGAAGCTCTGCATCCGTCCGCAAAACGAGCGATTCGAAAATTCTTCCGATGTCCGCGAAGATGACGACACGAGCATCGGCGGATATGAAAGGAAGGGGTTCTCCAACACTTTGCGAGACTCGGGATTTAGACCCTCGACCATCCAGACACTTTCCCAAGCAATTTTGCTCAGACACTTTACATCTCTGTCAGGGGGTTTTTAGGCCTAAGCAATGAATTTATTCTCGGTCTATCCTACTTATATATACGTTTGTCGGTGCTTCATCTCATGCTGGCCCTCCGATTTCCAAGAAGCTCGCCTTGTCGCGCTTAGGCGAATCTGCATGGTCGCCATCCCAGGACATGTCGCTACCAGGACGCCTTTACTCGAAGTTGGCCGCGTCAAGACCCACTGGGGGGTAAAGAGTGACTTTTCGTGGGTTTATCTGTCTGTTTTCTGCTGCATTGTTTCTTTTATTTATCGTTGCGTTGTTGCTGTTTTAGGTTGCGGGGGAGAATAAGGTCATGATCTCTGGCCGGGGACATATGGAATCACGATGTGGAAACGGTATGGGGGACTGCCTGTTTCGGTCAATATTCAATAGCGAAAAAGGGCAATGGCCGCTTCGGTTGAAAGGGAACATTTCTCGTCTCTATGACATCCTCGGCACCAAGGAGATTCCTTGTGCATTTCACAGGGAAGCTGGGAAATAGTGAGAGGCGATCTCTTGATTTTTTGGCCACTGCTGTGCTGATCAAATACGGGTCCCATGGGAATGTTGGCTATGTTCTGTGATTGTATGTTCTTCATGAGCTGGTTGGCGATTCAACCCGCTCTCACTGACTCGCATAAGCGCCATGTTGCCTCACTTCTCCTTCTCGTTCTTGTCGGCACCACTTTCAGTTGTGTCATTGCTGGCCTTCTGCCCGGCTGCTCCGTCGCCCTTTCCGGTTATTCCGTCCTCAGATAGTGGAGAGTCATCACCGCCCTCGAGGGCGGCTAGGATGGCCTCAAGCTTGCTTTCGAGGCTGGAAAGGTTTGCCTCAAGGGTGGCGGCAGCCTGTTCGCCCCTGAGATGAGGAAAGGGGCAACGTGTTAGCAATATGTTTCCGAGATTGATCCCCGAACTAATGCACAGGGGGATGCATTAAGAGATTGGGTTAGGGAGATTCATGATGCGCAACAAGGGAGGTGGGAGGGTGCAGATAGGGTTGCGGCCTGTGATGGGAACATGGGGAAGGGATAGAAACAAGAGCAACAGCAAAAGCAAAGTAGCAAAGTGCCAGGTGTAGGCATCCTGACGACGGTCTTGGGGTCGGGATGTTCCCAACTGGATGCATCCCATATTGACATGAACGCCTCTCGCAAAGAACCCTGGCGACGGCACTGGGCGTCGATTGAGAGAACGACGGGAACTGATGACTCGGTTGGGGAATCCACAGCCCGAGACAGATGCTGGCTGGAGCGTTGTCGTGGACGCCAGGCAAGACGATCTCCCGAGAGACGTCCCCGGATCTGGGGCCCAGGGACTCGGGTCTAACAAATCAACCCTTCGGCTGGCATCGAACGCCTTGTTAAACCCTTGTGTCGGCGATGCCGGTAGACTGGTTCGGAGTCCATTCCCCAACGGGAACGTGGCAACCAAGGGTATTGGTTGAATTGCTATGCTCGATAGAGCCAAGGACAACTGTACATGGTTGAGGAAATGCCGCCGGCGCAGGAGAGCTACTCCGTAATAATCTCGACCGTGATATGAATGCCAATGTACGCAAAGGAAGGGAAGATGACAAAGGAAAAGGGCGGGGTTGAGGAGACGAGGCTTGAGAAAGCGTGGATGTGCACTCCGTACGGAGACTTCGAAGAGATGTGGCACGGTGAGACTAGGGGGCGGGTTACCTTGCGAGCTCCCGGTAGGCCTAGAACGAAGAGAGGTTGTCAGTTGAGCGGCACGAGGCGTTTCGTAAGGCTAAGGTGGGCATGTACAGGGCGTGGGGAGAGCAGGGTGGCGTGGGAGGAGTCAGGAACCCAGAAAATCAAGGGTCCAGCGGGAGGAGGGCGAGATGCAGAAAGACTGCAGAATGCAGGATGCAAATCAGGAGGAATCTCTCGTGGCAGCCAAGGGAGGGTCTGGACCGACGGGCTGGTCCAAGTCGATCCACGGCTGGGCCGGGCTGGACTGGGCCTGGACTGTTTCTGGTTGTCGGGGGTGGGAGAGAGACGGGAGAAGAAAGAGGGCAACGGATTGCTTGCTGTTTTCTCTTTGAAAGCGGTAATGGTAGTGAAGCAGGAAAATACAAGATAGGGGAGATGATTACTGATCCAAGAGAAAGAAAGGAAACATAGGAATTAGAGCGAGAAACTAGCGACACAACTCAATGCTTTCACCATCACCTGCTCGGAGATGCCAGATGTCTGTCAAACAAGTAACCATGGTACCGGGTCTGCCAAAAGAAAAGAAGAAGAAAAAAATGTTGGGAGACGAGGAATGCAAGGGTTAGGGTAGAGTCATACGGATTGCAATAGGTGATGAATGGTGTGAAGTCGACTTGATGAGAACTGAACTGACCTGAGCCAATTCGGCATCCGCCGACTGTGAGACTCGGGAGTTGGCGGCAGACTCGTCAGATGGGGCCATTCTTTGCGGAGGGTTTTTGGTCATTGTTTGGTGGGTGGTGTGTGTGTGAAGGATGGAGCTGACGGGGTGCGAGAAAAAAAAAGCGATGTGATTCTAGGCCCCTGGTTGCTTATGCCGGTTGTGTTCGGTTTTCGAGGGAGAAGGGTGAGCCGTTCGTCCCGTTGTCGTGGTCGTTGTCGGAGCTGAGCTTTCTCGTCGAGACACAGTGTAATCTGCTCGCATTAGCTGCGTCCGAACTTGATCGGAGGAGGGGGAGGAGGGTGAGGGGGAGGGGGACCCTTGATGGGGGGGTTAAAGAGCTGGCTTGTTATGTACGTGGTAACTCCGTAGTATCAGCCACCACCGCGTGCGCGGGCCTCCCTTGGGCTGAACCGTTTTGGTGCCCGGGTACCTGGAACGTGGCTGCGTTAGGAGTGTGTCGTCGCGTCGATATCAAGTATCGATGCGATGTGATGGGAGGAGGCACAGCAGCTAGGAGGAGGGAGGGAGGGAGGGAGTGAGAGGGGCGGATGCGCAG
>JABFFI010001279.1:0-26225 GCA_013623725.1 Fusarium robinianum
GGTGGTGGTGGTGGTGGTGGGTGGTGAGTGACAAGTGAGGGAGTGAGTGTGAGTGGGTGGTGGGTTGGAAGAAAGCGCCCACATCAGTAGTACCTTAGTAGGTTAGTACTTTGACCATCGGCGAACGATCATCGTTGAGTCGGGTCGTTGTTGGTGGGAACTTACCTACAATTGGTAAGGGGGGTACATACAATCGTTTAATGGTGGGAAATGCTTGTTGGTTGTGTGGCAGGAGGGGTACCGATGAAATGCTGACCAGGTCCAGTACCTTCCTTCATCGAGGGGACCTGAAGGGGAGCTGTCAGCTAAATGGAAACGTCCAGGGCTGGTACGGAGTACCTACCCAGTACCTGAGGTGTACTTGCAAACTACCCAGGTAAGAGGCTTCTAACAGACTGGACAGTAGGGAGGCTTGAATTACAGTGCACTCAGCTGTTGAAGAAATCTATTACTCGCTGCCATCTAACTCACCCTCGTCCATTTCGAATTGGCATCTCATTCACGACCTTGGTAGGCACCTAGTCTCCCTTGATGCGGTATTGCGCGACCGTTGTCACCCATCAGCCCACAAGCTTCATATGCAGTTCTGGCCTTATCTGCCTGTACGTTGGGACCGTGTGTGCTTTCAATTCAAGTACGTGGCTGGGCTTGTTTCCACCGTCTTTTACTCTTTTCTCTCTGGTGTGCATGGTTGATTTTGGTTTGACACCTGATGGTTGCTTCCGGCCAGCCGTCGGGTAGAAACAACTGTAACGAAGCATGCTTGTCTTTAAGTAGTTGGTCTCAAAACACGCACCAAACATGGTAGGATCTCATATCTAGGTAGGCAAATCCTGTGCTTCTGCTGGTACGTTTTTATCTTACACATAGAGACGTCGTTTTCTTGAGCTTCAAGCGCGGCGTTTGTATGGCAACTCTAGCTGGATTTTTAGCATCCAATTCCATCTTACATTCCTAGACATAACAACCACATCTCCACCAACAACCATTTTAATACTCATACAGCATGATTCAGGTTCTCCCAGTTATCCTGAAAAAGTTCCGGGTTAATTGATGCCCCTCACTCAGGCTCATCAACCACCTCAACGGCGTTGTTCCTTAGCCTGTTCTCGCTTCAACCTCTCAATAAGTTTCTCTTGCAAGAGCGGTCCCAATCCCAGACTATCCACGTTCATTAGTATCCATAATCCTCACAAAAGACATGGGGGTTCTTGTGTATCGCAACTCACATTCCCTCTTTCGTGACAATTCGGTACGTTCCGCTGGGCTGCACCTGACCGACGATGATGCCAGATGCGTCCACTTCCACGCTTCCAAGGATATCTTCTGGGCATGCTATCCTTCCAAAATCCGGCGGATTCCGTTGGTCGCTGAGATGCACCCATCCGCCTCGTCCACCACCTCCGGCTCCTCCCTGTGCACTTGCACCGCCTGCGCCGGAGCCCCCAGCGCCGCCTCCGGCGCCCTCCTTTATCGATTTGCCCTTTTTGGTTCGCTTCGCCGAAAAGAATCTCCCACCCGAGCCCAGATTGGACCCGCCGGGACTGGCGAATATGCGAGCTTGACTTCTGAGGTCCTCATCCAGGTGGCCATACTCGGAGATGACCTCGTTGAGGATCTTCATGAAGTCATGGTTCTCCCTAAAAGACTGGGGTGTCGGGGGAATGGCAGAGGTGGTCCCAATCGACAGACGCTCTACCGGAGGCTCAGTCTCGAGGTAGCTAAGGACGTGAGTAAAGGGGTTATTGGGATTCCTCAAGACTTTCTTGATCATGAATGGGCGGTTAGCAATGGTCATGTTCCAAGCTCATCATGAGCATGAGACTAGATAACTAACAATCTGTGGGTTGCTTGACAAGCTTGAGATTGCCCGGTATGACAAACCTCTTTGCCGAACAGCAAAACGAAACGTCTTTGCCAACATCTTCGTCAGTCAATGTAGGATGTAACGAATTGTCCGTGTCGTTTTTGACTTGTCGTAGTGAGGAATTGGGAGACGAGGAAGCTTCAAAAAAAAGGATCCCCACAACGAATGAGGTCACACCCGTCGGTTGCGAGGGGACAAGGGAAAAAAAATGCTTCTAACCGGGTAATGCGGTAAACGAAAATCAATTAGACGCGTCGACGCGGTTGCAATATTCCAGAGCATCTAAGATCAACTCTCGATTGATTGAGAGAGACATCATCCTACGCAAAATATCCCAAAATCTGATGCGCATCGCAAAACCGACAAATACCAAATTTGTGCAATTACCATGACGACCTCATAACCCGAGAGATATATCGACGATGGACAAAACACCAGCTCCCATCTTTCGCAACAAGCGCCCCGCCATCCCCTCCTCCTCCGCGATACCCTCTTCCTCTCCCGCCTTCGGCACCCCTGTCCATCCACTCAAATCCTTCGCTGTCAACGCTCCCAAGGCTGCTATTCTACCGATCATCCTCCCTCCCGCGACGCTCCGACCTCTCGCCTTTCGGACCTTTACCAAGAAGCACTCCCTAACCCTCACTTCCACCGCTCTGCAAGAGCTTGCTTCATTCATCGGCAGGCAGTGCGGTTCAGGATGGCGCGAAGAGGGCCTGGCTGAGCGGGTGTTGGAGGAGGTCGCCCGGAGCTGGAAGAATCGAAATGGAGGCGTCATTGTCGAGGGCACCAGCAAGGAGCTGCAGGAGATCCTCAAAACGCTGGAGGGGAACATGAGTTGTGGTAAAGTTACTGGGCCGGCTAGGGGCTTGCCTCGGGGCGACAGCATGCTGGACTTCAAGGGTAGCGACGCTGTGAATACGAGATTGGGGCTGCGGCCTGCGAACCCTACGAGGATTGACAGCAACACGAGCTTTGGGATGTCAGGACTGGGTGTTCAGGAGGACCCTGAGGATGAGGACGGAACTAATGACGCCAGGGCCTGGCTCAAGGTCATTGATGCATTCGAGCAGCCGAGGTTCATATACAACGTCGGCAAGAAGCATTTCGAGAGGTCAGTTGAGTCTTACGAGCTGCCAACAAGTTATGCTAACTCGTCTTCCCCAGAGATACATCAGCGCCTTCATTATTACCTCAAGCATCACACAAAACTACCGTCTTCCGCAACCGATACAACGTCATTCATCAACGCCTCCTCCGCAATGAGTCCTTCCAAACCTCCGCCGTTTCCTCCTCTAGGGGACGCTCCCTCCATCGCTCTCTCTCCAACCAGCAGTCTCTCAAACTCACACCCATTGCCAACCTTCTGGGTCGTCATGGCACCAATCACATGTTGCTCGGCCTCCTTGTCGTCCTCCCCACCGGCGAGCTCGCTATTAGCGACCTAACTGGAACCATTGCGCTCGACCTAGCCCAGGCGGTGGCTATTCCAGAAGACTCGGCCTGGTTCTGCCCCGGCATGATAGTCCTCGTGGATGGCGTATACGAGGAAGAAGAGGAGTCTGTCGGCAAGGGCCTCAGCGGCAGCAGTGGTGTCGGTGGCACTCTAGGCGGCCGCTTCCAGGGCTTCTTCATCGGCCAGCCTCCGTGCGAGAAGCGCAAAGCTACCCTCGGCATCAGCGGCCCCGAGGGCGGGCAGGACCAGACCATCGGCGGCGGCTTCGGCTGGATCGACTTCCTCGGGGTTGGCAGCGAGCGCGCAGTCGGCACCAAGATGCGAAGATTAGAGCGCCGTCTTCTACGCCCACCGAACCAGGATGATGAAGACGACGTGCCCTCCCGCGGCCGCGCTGTCGTCATTGGAGAGCTCAACCTCGACCAGCCACGCACCCTCCAGGCTCTCCGCAAGATTCTCTCCATCTACGCCTCCGAACCCGAAGGATCGTCCCCGTTGACCTTTGTCCTCATGGGGAACTTCACACAGCACGCCGTCCTCGCCCGCGGCGGCAGCGGCGGCAGCATCGAATACAAGGAATACTTCGACGCCCTTGCCTCAGCCCTCTCCGACTTCCCTACCATCCTCCAATCGTCCACCTTTGTCTTCGTCCCCGGCGACAATGACGGTTGGGTCTCCTCCTTCACAGCCGGCGCTTCAGTCCCTCTCCCGCGGAAATCCGTCCCGGAAATGTTCACGTCTCGGATCCGCCGCGCCTTTGCCACTGCCAACGCCGAGGGAGGAGGCAAAACTACCGGGTCTGCCGTCTGGACGACAAATCCAAGCCGCATCAGCCTGTTTGGACCTAACCACGAGCTCGTCCTCTTCCGAGACGACATCTCAGCCCGCCTCCGCCGCTCCTCTGTCCGTCTGAAACACAAACCCAACGACCCCAACCCAGACAACGACAACGACAACGACCCCCTAACCCAGGACCCCTCGACTCCCCAGCCCTCCGAAGCACCCCAACCCTCAGAACCCATGGACCTCGACGCCGCAGCCCCCCAAGACCCGTCCCTCACGTCCGCTGCATCCCCAAACACCCCCCTCATCCCGCACGACGTCCACGCCGCGCAGAAGCTCGTCAAGACCCTCCTAGACCAGGGCTACCTCGCGCCCTTCCGCCAGGCCACTCGCCCCGTGCACTGGGACCACGCCCCGTCGCTGCACCTGTACCCGCTCCCCACGGCGATGGTGCTCGTCGACACGACAGCGCCGCCGTTCTGCGTTACGTATGAGGGGTGCCATGTCATGAACCCGGGGAGCGTGCTCGTTCCTGGGCGGAAGGGTGTCGGGAGGTGGGTTGAGTATGAGATTGGCCGGTTGGGACGGTTGAGGGAATGTACGTTTTAATTAAGGGTTACAGAAAGCTCTCAGGAGACCTACATGTGAATGAATGGTTTGGTTTTAGGTAATGACAGATATGAGATAGATAATCTACCACTCTCACACTATTTTCAAGGAGGTCTAAGTCTTCAAGAATGATCCGGATATCAACACCGCTTGTATTTCCTTGTTTTTTCTACTCATGCCTAACATATACGACCAGTTCCTGTAATATAACCCAACATATCCCATCTATCCACTAACCATGTGTATCAAACGACTGACATTCCACACCACAAGATATCTGTACCTCACTGCAACAACAGGGCCTCCTCGTGCAAGACACCAAACAGACCCTCAACCTCACCCCGAACCTTTTCCAACTCGGCCGCCACCTGCAGCGTCACAAGCGTGTAGGCATACAGAAGCGCATAGTCCCTCTCCTCAACCACCGAGTTGGAGCCCTCACCAATGAGATCTGCGTTCATGTGCTCCTTGCGGAACTGGTAGATCTTGCCAAGGAGACGATCCTTGTTGTTCTCAACGGTGGGAATGGCGTCGGTCAAGGGGTACTCCAACATGAGGCAGGAGGCCATGACCTGGAAGACGTGACAGATGCGCTCACACAACAACATTCTCTCAGAGGCGGTGAACTCGAGGAGGGCTCGCTCACCCTCAGAGAGGGTGCTGCGTTTCTGCGTGATAAGACGCATGGCGTAAAAACCATTGAGCATGTTCCTCGTAGAGCGCATGATACGCGCGTACGCTGCGTCTGGGAAAGGACCCCGAAGCTCGAACTCCGATTTCGCGGAGTTGCGGAGGCCTTCTAGCTTGAAAGCTGTTGCTGACAGTTAGAGAAATCTTTCTTCGACGCCAAGGGGGGTGATTCTTACCATATCGTTGCAGAGCAGCCTGCTCGCCTTCTCGCATGTAATCAAGCGTGTTGTTGCTCTGGAGCGAGACCGTCAGGGGCCCTCGCTTCCAGATCAGACCCATCTGCAGGTAGAGAACAGAAAGACCCTCCCTAAACTTGCGACGGCCCGAGATAGGCCAGATAAGTCTGCAGAAGACAATACCCCACAAGATACCCAGGGTGACTGAGACGACTCGATGGAAGGCAATGTCAAAGATCAAGGGGTTCGAGCCACCTTCGTCGTCATCGTCGTCGTCGACGCTCTGGGAGATGCTGTAAGCATACAGAGTACTCACGTTGTACGCCAGCAAGGCGATTCTACCGAGGGGAGCGCTCTTGACCACCAAGATCAGATAGAAATTGAATAAAGCCACGAGGCCGCCCAAGAACACCAAGGCGATGGCATTTCCCTGGCTGACAAGCCACGCAGTGACCGCAAATGCCGCGCCAATGAGCGTTCCCTTGAACCTAGCGGTTCCGGTTGTGTTCGCCGCGCCGGTCGTCATGGCGGCGACGATCATGAACGACAGCAGCCCCCATTCACCTCTCCAGGTCTGGTAAATAGGCCGTGTCGAAGGTATGAAGGCAAGCATTGCCCAGAGTAGAGCACCAATTCCAACTTTCATGCCAAATAGAATATCGTCTCGGACTAGGACTCGCGAGATCTTGAGCACTTTCTGCGCAAAACGACGCTTTATCCTGCTGGCCTGGGGAGCAGCATCCCAGTTAAACGTGTCCCTGCGACGGATCATGGTATCGGGGATTCCCTTGGGCATCTGTGACTTTCGCAGCCTCTTGACTGGTGGCTTCGGAATCAGGGACTCACGCTCTGGGTCATTGACCTGGTCTTTGCCCGAGCTAAACAGGAACTTGAAGTACCTCCAAAACTTGAGCCAGTTCCACGATCGCGGACTACTCTCTATCGTGTACTTCAAATCTTCAAGAGCATCGAGATAGGCATCCGTTTCTTCAGCAACAGCCTGCAAACTGAACGAGAAGTGCCCGCATGCAGCAGCGACTTCTTCGATATCAGCCTGGATCTTTTCAGACCGCGCCCGGCCCATCTCGACCATACGATACAGCTCCTGCAGTGAATCGCTTCTAGCAGTGTTGTACAGATGTAGGGCATCCCGAAGACTCTCGCGCAGCTGGTCATTGGCCAAAATATCCACGTTCGGGTCCTTGCCAAAGGCAGGTTCTCGAAGAATCTCGGCCAAGGTGTGGGCAAGAGACTTGATCGACGGCCCCAGCATATCAATAAAGAGCGCGAAGATGTCAGATGGCACCTGGAAGACGGGGACTCTGTCAAGGGCAGTGTCGGACTTGTTCCGAGCATCGCGAGGGGAACGTTCTTCCTCGCTCTCTCCAGATTCCTGGATAACGGCCAGTCTCTCTGGTACGACATCCATGTAAGAGGAAACTGATCGGATGAGGTTTGGAGAGAGCGGTAATGGGGAAGCACTGAGTCCGATGTGGTTCTCGAACGTTGGGACCTCCCTGAGCAGGACGAACTGATTCTGAAGAGCACTTCGCAAGCCGCCTATGGCCTGAGACAGAGCTTCGACAGATCTCGTCAGCCGCCTATCGAGCGGATAGATGGATTCTCGGCCCAGGAAGTAGTGTTCAAACTTGGCTTCTCGGAGAGTCGAGCTGATCTTGGCGTAGGCACTGTTGTAGCGCGCCGACACTTGGTTGTATTCCTTTGACCAAAGCTCATCCTCGGTGCCGCTAAGGAAGCCCTTTGTGATAGATGACAGCTTGTCACCCAGGGACGTAGAGGCAGCGATGACAGACTTTCGCAGGACACGTCTTGCAGAGACTCTCCAGACAAGCACATTGACAGCAAGAGTCAAGGTAATGCCAATCACAAGCATCTTGACGACTTGCACCATCTTGTCATCGGAAAAATAGCCGCCTTGGACGGATTCCTCTTTGGTGACAACGCCAATGATGGCGATGGATGTCAGGGTTGAGCCAACGTTTACCAGAGGGCTATTAAGCCGTTGCTTGACCCATCCGACAAACCCGAGCCCTCCTCCGATACACACGATGAGAATGACGACATGGCCGGCGGAAGTGAGGCCCAGCTGGGATCGAAAGGCAATGGCGATGCCCATTGACACCAGAGATATGACCTCGGCGTACACCACAGCGATCACGGCGATCACAGCAGCTTCGAGCATGGAGCCCACAGTTCGAGCTGGGTGGAAATAGACGGTGAGAGTAGCCGTAATATGTTTACCATCTCTGTTCCCGAGGTAATTGGACAGAGGAGGGAAGAAGGTGCCCATACTGCCTAGGACGTAGGCAAGGGTGCACTTCAGGACGCCATGGCCCTCCTCGGAGTTGACCCATGCCCATGCCAGAGCAGCAGCAATTGTGATGTTGTGGGAGATGATTTGAAGGCGCTTCTTGTTGCTCTCAGCATTCCGGAGGGACTGATAGCGAGATGTGGGTGTATTATGATCGCTGGGGTTGGCACTTGTCGAGGTGTGCAAGTTAAACTCTTGCCTCGATCGTTCACCGGTCCTTGGGATAATGAAGGTTCCATTCCTCAGCTTCTGCACCAATGCATCAGAATTCTGCGCAAGATGAATCCGTCACAATTTCCCAAAGCCAATCTGATAAGGGGTGGGCTGCGTACCATTCGCTGGGAAGGGCGTTTCGGGGGCCATGCGGCGGTGGAGGAGCCCGTGGCAGAGCTCATCGCTGGTTCGCGTCGTTGTCGTCGTCGTCGTCCTTTGTGTCGTAAATTCCGGGATTCCTCATTCTCTTTTTTAAACCTCAGAGCTCTAGGAGCGAGGTGGAGGCCATTGCGGAAGGATGATACGCGAAGGGAGGGCTCGATTGATATCCGGGTGAGATTGTGTGCGAGCACGACGCGGCACGTCGATGTTTGACGTGTGGATGGGTTGTGATGCACGAGGTAGGTAAGACTTAGGCTCTCCACTTGTCTTGGATTTTCGGGAGGGATGACGCTGCTCCACTGTCCACGGGTGGCTTTGAGAGCTCAGCTACAGTGGGGATTGCCCGGCGTGAGGCTGTCCGGGTGCCCTGCCAAGTGACCTCGGGCTGGACCTACGTACCCTCCACCACCAAAGCTCTAGCGGTCTTGGGGGTCACCACCCACCATCTCGACATCATTCTTGACGAGATCAACTCCCCGTCTTGTTAGTCAGGTGGTTCTTCTGAATCCGTCATCCCTCCAGATACAAGGACGGATTTCCTTCATCTACGGTATATACACAAAACATTCCTCGGAGGAATAGGATATGGAGGAGGAGCCTGCCGTTGACCATCTGACCTCCCTCGCATCGTTACACAGCAAATCAAGATCCTCGATCCAATAAAAGATGCTGGTCATACAGGAAATCAAGGTCCTCGATCGAGTGAAAGAGGCAAGATCCGCTGTCGCTCCTCACGCCAACGTCCCGTCCCTTTTGTCTTCGTCGTAAAACGCGTCAAACAAGAAGCATTACTTGAGGAACAAGTCATCCATTTCATCAAATTTCTCCATCCAGTAGTGCGAAAAGCAGGCCTTATTCCTTCGTGGTATTAGAGTCATGATCTGCCCGAGCATTCTCACAACGGTTTCTGGGGAAGCATTCGGGAGTTGAGCCTGAGCCTACTGGCCCACCACCAACCACCAACCACCGCCCTAGGTAGGCCCCAACGCTCGAGATCTTTTATCCAAGGCCAACTGCTACCCTATTCACACAAGAAAGTGTCAGTCAGAACCAACCATGGATCTATCAGAATTCAACCTCAAAGAAACCCCGGCCCACCATCCAGATTGCTGCCTCAGCCTCTCCACCAAGTTACTCCAAGTCCTGACCCAAGTCTTCTCCGACTACTCTACCAACAAGAGCAGCAGCCCGCAAGCCATTATTTCCATCGGGAGCGGCTCCGGGCTTCTTGAAGCGCTCCTACTTACCCATGTCCAATCGCTCTCACAGCCCTCCTTTGGGGTAGAGGGAGTGGAGGTGCAGCAACATAGCTGGAAGGAGCCTGTCAACAAATATCTCCCCGAGCAGGCCTTCTACACCGTCCAAGGAACTTGGGCCGTTGCGACACGACTGCTAGACCCTGATGTGTCGGGTTTGATGTTTGTGTATCCTCGTCAGCCGACCTTGGTCTTGGAGTATACAAAAATGGTGGTCACAAAGGGACTAAGCGTGGCAGTCATTGTCTGGCTTGGTCCGATGGCGGATTGGATCGATTTTGAACCATGCTTTAGAGTGAGCGATGAGCATGGCAGGGCAGCGTATGTAGTTGAGGAGGAAAAGAAGGGGCCAGAAGCTGGACTTGGCGAATTTGAGATGATGGTTGTTCTCAAGAGGGTAAAGAGGTAGTCTATATATATTTATATGTACCTATGTATATATACCTACCTATACGTGACAGGATAGTAGTATACGGCACGAAGCCTATATCTCAGGCATGGACACACCTGTAGGGCGAGTCTAACGGTTTCCCACAAAATCCATGTACGGCTATGCATCATGCTAAATACCCAAAATCGCGCTTCTTCCTCAATAACCTCGAAAGAATTGCCGATTCAATACCGATCAAACAGTCGCCCTCCAAGATAACCTCGAAACCCCATGATAGGCTAGCATGTGAATCATAGAAACTTGAGCTTCCCGACTTTCCAAAGCCCTCCCAAATATTAGCATCTTCCCACCCCCTCACCCCCAATTAGCAAGTGTGCATAAACAAAAACAACAACTCAACGGACCCTTGACTTGTTGGTTACCTCTAGTGTATCCCGGGGTCACCCAGAAATTCCCGTTCCCCACCTGAAAGCTCGAGCGTCATCACGCAGTCAGTGTTCCATCTTAGTCTATCAACCCCCTTCACTTTCGGCGTTCCAAAACTTCAAGAAGGGCAGCCATAAAGTCCTTTCCGCGGAGGGGGAATAGCATCACGGCCGTCGAAAGATCACCGCGTGATACTGTCATTGTCTCCGGTCATTGAACCGCCACGCCTACATATTCAACCTCCTCTCTTCGGCTTCTATGCGCCGGTTCTTGTCCGTCATGGCCTCATCATCTCCGAAACGTTTCGCGCCGCTGAAGAAGGCTCCTCATGAGTTACCTGAGGGCATTCCAGCGCTGCGAGGCGTGGTATTCGATATGGACGGTACTCTTTGGTAAGATCGGCGCTCCCCTTGCTGTTTATCCATGTCGCTCGGAGGGTTTTCGAGTCATTTTGCATGATGTGATTGCTACCCTATAGCGATTCTCTCATCACCAAGCGAAGCTGTATAAATCTCACGGCCTGACCCAAGAGCCGCGATGAAGAACGAAAAAATAAGCTCCCAGTCATGGAATGAATCTCTCGTGCGCCTTGTGGAAGCTCGCAGGCACTATCTATATAGAGCATCTTTCCGATACCTAACTTACTAGTAGTGCTAACACCCTCTCAGTCAACCCCAAACATACATGTTTCGAGAAATGAGAGCAGTCCTCGGAATCCCCAGGACTGTCGACATCCTCGAACATATCGACGCCCTTCCCGACCACGAGCAAACCACCGCTCTCGAATCTATCCGCGCCATCGAGCGCGAGGCCATGAAGTCTCAGACTCCCCAGCCCGGCCTCATGACCCTCATGGCCTACCTCGACGCCAAGGCGATCCCCAAGGCCATCTGCACCCGCAACTTCGAGGTCCCCGTTCAGAACCTCCTGGAGAAATTCCTCGAGGGCTCACGCTTCCACCCCGTCATCACCCGCGACTTCCGACCCCCCAAGCCTGATCCGGCTGGCATCCTGCACATCGCCAAAAACTGGGGTCTCCAGGACGATGCTGGTGAGGGCGATGCCACCGCGCTTATCATGGTGGGCGACTCTATCGACGACATGACGGCGGGGAGGAAGGCGGGTGCAGCGACTGTGCTGCTTGTCAACGACGTGAACAAGGAGTTGGTGGAGCATGACCACACTGACTTGGTCATCAGTAGTCTGGATGAGCTGGTGGATATCCTGGAGCATGGATTTGTTGGAAAGTAAAAATTGGAGTAGAGTCCCCTATAACATCTCACAAGCTGTCTCCCGAGAAACTGCAGCAGCACCGTCACCGCCCCAAGGACAACAAAAAGAGACGATACCATCCTTCACTACACAGAGACTCACACACCCGCTGCTGTAATGGCTACTCAAAACAAAGATTCATTTGCATCTAGCTTTCCCACATGGGCCCAAATTCCTGTGCGAGGCCACCTCCTATAACGTGCTAGTTACAGCTCTAGAACTTGGAGCGGACCAATATCTCTTCAAGAGGACCAGCTCGGATCATTAGTTTCACACGAGATGCCCCAAGCGGTCCAGATGCCGCGGTCGCCGTAGAAACCACGATAAACAAGGTCAAAACATTGCGCCGAGATATGCTAAACGAGTATCAGACGATCGAGCCGCTGTCTCAACGTGCCATGTTAGAAGGAGGAAGCGTATAGTTTTTTTGTAAAAGTCTCCGGTCCGGTTGCCGGGGGAGGCCTATACGCCGTATCCTGGGTTCGGGGGTAGCCCAAATGCAGCCTGCCTCCGGTTCTCCCGTCGCAGCTCGTCAGGGGTCTCCTTGCGGGGAGGGGGAGGAGGAAGCGGCCCGCCGGGAGGGGCAGGCCGAACGGGCAGGCTGAATGTTGTAGCATTGGTACTGATGGGGATGGTGTTCTCCGCATAACCAGACACTCTGGGGATGGAATTTGTCCGGGGACCGAGCCCGGGGTGCACAGGAGCTGGTGGACGACTGGAGCCGTAGCCGTTGCGAGGAGGAGAGCGACTGTGGCTAGAGCCGTATTGGTCCCGGGGGGAGATGATTCCAGCGCCAGCGATGGGGATCTCGCCAGAGGTGGGGGTGTGGTTTCCTCGCTCTTCGCTCTGAGTTTGGAAAGTGGGAGAGTCGCTTGAGCGAAGAAGGTCTTGTGTGGAGGGCGACAGCTGCGGCGCAAGGTGAGATTTGCGGTTGTCTCGTTCCATCATGCCCACAGCCCAATCCCTAAGGTCGACCGGTGTCCTCTTGGCGGCCTGAACGAAGGGATCGCGGTCCTAGATCTGTTAGCTTAGAAACACAGTGTGGCGTGGATAGTTTCTTACAAAGAGTTCCTGGGGGGTTGGTCGACGTTCAGGCTCCTTGTACAGACATTTCTGGATCATATCCTCTAGGATGCTAGGGAAAGCATCGCTCTTGGGTAGCCTAGGGGCGGGCTCGTGAACAATCTGCTGCAGAAGATCGAGAATGCCAGCCGGAGCACATTCTCCATCCGACAACTGTTCACTCGCAGCGAATGGGAACTTGCCAATGGCGAGCTCCATGATGGAGAGGCCGAAACTCCACACGTCCGACTTGACGGTGTACTTTTCTCCTTGGATTCGCTCGGGAGCCATGTAAGTCGAAGTGCCAACGAAGGTGTCAGCAATCGAGTTGATGAGCTCGCCGGAAACACCAAAATCGCAAAGCTTGATCATCCCCCTCGAGTTGACCAGAATATTGGATGGCTTGATGTCTCGATGCATGATGTGATGCTTTGTGTAGAGATATGTTAAACCTCCCAGTGTGGCTGTTGCGATCTTGCCTAGGACATCAACCCGTACAGGGCCAAAGACCCTGGAGACTCGGTCGAGGGAGCTGTTTCAGTCAGTTAGCATGCTCCTTCGAAACTTCCAGAGATAGGACGAGACTAACCCGACATCCATGTATTCCATGCACATGATGACATCGTTGTTCGGGTTCAGGAAGGCGCCGTAGAATGTCACGATGTAGTCCGAATGACACCCGTACATAATCTGAAGTTCTCGAACAATCCGTCTCCGCATCTCGCTCTTGGCCTCGACGTGAATCACCTAACGAGCTGTCAGTACGTCGGTAGGACGGTAGTTCTTAGTGTTTGGGCCTACCTTTCGGGCCATGACGGTTCCTGTTGTGACGTGCCGGACCTTGCTGACGGTTCCGCCATTGCCGGAGCCCAGCTCTTTCATGATCTCCAGGTCCTCGGGTCGCAGATCCAATTTGTACTCGATTCCAATCTCCAGTTGTCCATCCCTGCCGCCGTCGTCTCTGCCCGAATCGTAGTCGTGTCGGCTGGTCTCGGCGGTCGGTGGTGGGGTGGGAACCGCGGCCTTGAGAGCGAGGCCTTTGACGTTTTTGCGCTTCATAGAGCGCGGAGCGAAGGGGTCGGCCATGATGAAGTATAGGCGTTAACGGCGCTTATATCGTGGGTCTTGTAGTTGTGGCGATAAGGCGTCGCGAGACCTGAGATTTGGTTCAGGGTCAGACCAGCCAGGCGCAGGCTGGCGTTCCCCGCGGTTGAGGGATGGGCGAAGAAGGGGGGGCAGAAGACAGCAGCTCTTAGGAGCCCGAAAGCATCAGGTTATGCTGCGAATGAAGGAGAGCAGTCCGAGGTTGGTTGCGAAGCCAACAAGAAATTCGAGCCGGATCGACCGAGGGGGCGTTTGGGTCAAAGTCTCTCGGCCGGATGCTGCACGTTAGAAGTGCGATGGCGTTCGGGGGTTGAGCTGCAGCGGCGGATGGTGGGTACAAAGTGGTCAGGCCGCAGCGCGAGAGGTCAGTCGGGAGTCGAATGCTGTGATGCAGATATCACGGTCGCTGTCGCTGTGAACAAAGAGAGTCTTGCAGAGCGATGCGATGCAAAGAAACAGGGGTTTCCGCTGACTGGATTGAGCGTCGACTTTGTTATTACCGTCTGGTCAAAGCGTCGCTGAAGATTGCATGCACGGGTTGTCGTCTTTCACGGCCTGGTTACCTTAGGCGCGGACGGTGGAGGGCGGGGTTCTGCCACGATAACGTGACGGGAGTGGCTGGTGAGTGTGTGTCACTGGGGAGGAGAGTGAGTTGGGGAATGGGATGGGAAGCTGGACAAAGCTGGACAACCCTGGCGGAGGAGGGAGGGAGGAGGAGGAAGGGGGAGGCGCAAATAAGAAAGAACAAAGGAGAAAAGACAAGCGAGTGCGACGGAAGCTGCAGTGGGCGCTACCTGAGGTACGAAACTTGTGGATGATGAGGACCCGACGAGACGGGAGGCAACGAGTGTCAATTATATGTAACGAGCCAGTGATATGCTCCTTCTCAAGCCCTTATTAATAGTTTGCTCGCAAATCAATGCCTCCTTTCGCCCTCCTGTCTGTCCACGCTGTGGGCCACTTGATGGCAGCCAAAAGGGAGCGACGGAGCAGAGGCAATCACGGAGTAATTATAGCGGCGGACTGAGGCCCAAGCCAGGAGATGACTGGCCCCAGTTGGCCATTTGGAGATGGTGACTGGGTTCCATTTGGCGGAATTGTAACGTAGAACGCAACCAGTCCAGGATTTTGAGACAACCCACGCCTCAAGCCAGGTACGGGACCGACTCATGATTGAGACAAGGTAGCATGGCAGAGGCGTGATAATTTACTTGGTACGGAGTAGGTACATTACCTAGATTGATACGACGCATCAACCCTCGCCCCCCATTTCTCCTATTGTCACAGCGTTGGGGGCGTCCTGACAGCTGAATGGCTCAGTGCGAACCGAAAAACATGCCATTTCCGATTGTGAAAGCGAATAAGAAATAGGTAGAGCTATGCAGCTGCATACCTACCTCTTGGAGGCTGCAGTATTCAATGTACTACGCAGGAGGCTCAGCTTCAATAGGTAATTCTCGGAGCATGCACCAGCTGGTGGTATACACCACATCTTGATACAGGTTGAAGCTGGGAGACTCGGAATCGAGTTTGTCCACTGATGAACAAGTCTACTGGAGATACGCATGATCGTGCTGAAACGAGTAAGAGATGCACCAAGATATGCGCTTGGGCCTGTCGAGGGCAGAACATCTTGAAACGAAGGGCTTCAAAGGCCCTGGGTTCTCGTAGTCTGAAGCCATGACTACTAACCTACCTACCTACCTACCTGCCTACTTAGGTACCTAGAACGTCGAAGTTGACTCCGACGTGTCTTATGTAAGAGCAGTTGGTGGATTCCCGATGACATAAGCAGTCTTCTGGAGTCGGAATCGGAAAAAGAATAGCTCCGCAATGCCCCTGTCAGTCGCGACAAGGCTGGACGTGTTGAACCAGCTCTCGTCCAAAAATTCCTGGAGGCTGTAAGGTTTTCAGCAACCTTCATCAACTAAACTCTCTTGTTCTTTTCTTTATTTTATTCTCTTCTGCCTCGTTTCGCACAGGGAGGAATCGTTCACGGGACCTATCGCGAGACCCTCAAACAATCGACGACTCCGACCAGCTAGGGAAGCCTTGCACGGTGCGCGGCAGCATCGCATACTGCAAACATGAGCAACAGTATGCGTGATTTGATTTCGGGGGAAGCTGAGCTGGATGACGAGGATGATGAGTCGTTTGACGAGGGGACCGGCCGGGATCGAAGACGGAGAGCCGCACTCGAGGACTCGAGTGAGGAAGAAGAAGATGATGACGACGAGGAGGAAGCACGCAAGGTATGCTGCCTTATCCGCCCCCCAAATAAAACTGGCTTCTCTTGCTAATGTGATTTTTTACAGATCCGAGAAGGCTTCATTGTCGACGAGGACGAAGACGAGGATGATGGCGGCGAGTCCGACGTTGACGTGCGTCCCATCGTGAAACGGAAGCGAGAACACCGTGACCGCGACCAAGAAGAGCAGCTTGATGACGATGATCTGGCGCTGATTGACGAGCAATTTGGCGCGCGCCCCAAGCCACAGTCTCAGGTGAGTTCTGGATGCGCCCTTGAATCAGTTTTCGTCTTTGATCTCGCCCCTGACTCTTGGCTTCAAGTCCCAGTACAAACGTCTCAAACGTGGCCACCGCGACGATGAAGGCCGCGCAAGCGGTCGCCGAGGACTCGAGGAAATGTTCTCTGATGAGGACGAGGACATGGCCGACCAGCGGCCATACCGATCGACTTTCCGGGGACAAGCCGACGAGTTCGAGGATTTCATTGAAGAGGATTACCTTGTGGATGAAGACGAGCGCATTCGTGCGCAGGAAGATGCCGAGGTCGCCCGACCCAGAGACCGTGGCATGGGAAGCGTGGTCGACACCACTGGCTTGGACAAAGATTCGCTGGAGGACATGGAGGCCATCTTCGGCACTGGCGAGGATTACGACTGGGCACTACAGATGGAGGACGATGAAGAACTTCGCGAGCGTGAAGAGCAGGCTATTGAGCTGAAGGATGTGTTCGAGCCGTCCCAGCTAAAAGAGAAGCTGCTTACCGACGAGGACAACGAGATTCGGTTCACCGACGAGCCCGAGCGATTCCAACTCGACCGCAAAGCCTTCAAGAACCTGCAGCTCACAGCCGAGCAATTCCGAGAGGAGGCACGGTGGATTACCAACCAGCTGTGGCCAAAGAAGGGGTTGGCGCCTGACCTTCAAAGCCACTTCAGCAAAGCCGTCGGAAAGGTCCTTGAGTTCTTCATCGTTGACGAGGTGGAGGTGCCCTACGTCTTCCAGCATCGCAAGGACTATCTCCTTCACACCCGAAAGATGCGAAACTCGAACCGCGACGATCCCGATGCTCCCGAGTACATAGTCGACGCAGACAAGCTCCTGGTCCAGGATGATCTATGGCGAATTCTAGAACTCGACATCAAGTTCCGATCGTTTGTGGAAAAGAGGAATTCCCTCGAAAAGACGTTTCAAAACCTCAGAGATATTGAGGTTGAGGATTTGATGGTCGAGGAGATGATTCCGGAAGCCACCACAATGGAGGAGCTCCAGGATCTGCAAGACTACCTGCAATTCCAGTACGGGCCGAAGCTGAAAGAGCTCGCTGCTAAGGCCGGCAACGTGTCCCAGACAAAACGACCTGGCTCTAAATCGAGCTTATTGGAGCGTGTTCGTCAGGGCAAGGCATACCACTTTGTTCGTGCATATGGCATCACTGCGGACCAACTCGCGAAGAACGCCCTACGGCAAGGAAAGAAGATCACCCCGGACGACGATGCTCAGTACCCCATGGATCTGGCCGATGGTCTGCTTGATGATAACTTCAACACAGGCGATCAGGTCATCAGTGCAGCGCGCCAGATGTATTCGGAGGAGCTGTTTGCCAGCCCAAGAATGCGTAAGCACTTTAGAAATTCGTATTACCAGGCTGCTGAGATCAGCTGTCGGCGAACGGATAAGGGGCTGCGCAGGATCGACGATACACATCCTTACTACGAGATCAAGTATTTACAGAACCAGGCTATTGCCGACTTGGTCCACCAGCCTGAGCTGTTCCTGAAGATGATGAAGGCCGAGGAGGAAGGCCTCGTTGAGATTAAACTGTTGATGCCCGCCCGCTACGACTTCCGACGACAGCTTTACCAGGAGTTCGAGTCTGAAAACTTCAGTGACCGAGCCGAGCAGTGGCGGGAAGAGAGGAAGAAGGTCCTAGACCTCGCATACCCCAAGCTGGAGAAGGTTATTGCCAAGAATGTCAAGGAAGTCATTCGGACGTTCTGCCAGGATGAGGTCTTGAAGATGTGCCGAGAGGAGTATGGCAAGAGACTAGACCAAGCTCCATACAAGCCGAAGGGCATGGTGTTGGGAACCCCCCCGCGCGTCCTTGTCCTTTCGAACGGGATGGGAGATGCCGCCCGGGACCCTGTTTGCTGGGCTTGGGTTGAGGAGGACGGCCGCGTGCTCGAACAAGGAAAGTTCGCCAACCTGGCGCGAGACGAGGGGCAGCGGGAGGAGTTTGTGGAACTGGTCAGTCGCCGTCGACCGGATGTGATCGGGGTCAGCGGCTGGTCAGCGGACACGAACAAGCTAGTTCGCGACCTGGAGACACTCGTTACTGAGAAGGGATTGATGGGTCCCGAGTTCGAGGATCCCGACACCAATGACTACCGGACAGAACCCCTGGAAGTGGTCATCGTGAACGATGAGGTTGCGCGTCTGTACAAGGACAGCCCGAGGGCTCATGCCGAGCATCCCAGTCTGAACCCTGTCACGAGGTACTGCATCGCGCTCGCAAGATACATGCAGAATCCCATGAAGGAGTATGCAGCGTTGGGCAAGGACGTGATCTCGCTCTCTTACCACCCCTGCCAGAATCTATTGCCCCCGGACAAGCTGGCGAAGTACCTTGACTCGGCCATGGTTGACATGGTGAATCTTTGTGGTGTCGACATCAACGAGGCGATCACGGATCCTTACACGGCCAACCTCCTGCCCTACGTGTCCGGTTTGGGACCACGAAAGGCTACGAGCGTCATCAAAGCCATTAATGCCAATGGTGGCGCCGTCAATACTCGAGACGAACTCGTCGGTGACCCTGATAGTGGGAAGCTTCCCGTGGTGGGCCCTAGAGTATGGAACAACTGCGCTAGCTTCCTATTTATCGAGTATGAGGCGACGAACCCGTCGTCTGACCCCCTCGATAACACTCGTGTGCACCCCGAGGATTACGAACTAGGTCGTAAGATGGCGGCGGATGCTCTTGAACTCGACGAAGAGGATGTAAAGGCGGAGACGGATGAGAACGGTCCAGGCGCCATTGTTCGAAAGCTGTTCAAGCAGGACGAGCAGGACAAGGTGAACGAGCTCGTTCTCGAGGAGTACGCGGAGCAGCTCGAGAGGAACTACAGCCAGCGCAAGCGCGCTACGCTCGAGACGATCCGTGCTGAACTCCAGGCCCCCTACGAAGAACTTCGCAGAATCTACGCTCCGCTCACGTCCTCGGAGATCTTCACCATGCTTACTGGCGAGACGAAGCAAACCCTGTGCGACGGCATGATTGTGCCCATCAACGTGCGGATTGTCAAGGACGACTTTGCCATTGTCAAACTTGACTGTGGCATCGAGGGTCGGATCGAGGCACACGAGGTCAGTCATCGCGCGTCGACCAAGGACGTCCTCAGCGTGGGTCAGACAGCACAAGCCAAGATCCTGGACATCAACTACAAGGACTTTTTGGCCAAGCTGTCAGTGCGGGAGGATTCGCTGCGGATCCCGTACAAGCGCCAGATGAATTACGGCCGCGATGGGTGGGACTACACCCTCGAGGCGGCTGACAAGGATGAGCTGCGAGAAAAGGACAAGACGACGGGTCGGACGCAGCGCGTTGTCAAGCACCCCAACTTTAAGCCCTTCAACTCGACACAAGCTGAAGAGTTCCTGGGATCGCAAGCCCCTGGTGAGGTGATCATCCGGCCATCCTCCAAGGGGAACGATCATCTGGCAGTCACGTGGAAGGTTGCGGATGGAGTCTACCAGCACATTGATGTGCTGGAGATGCAAAAGGAGACGGAGTTCTCAGTGGGCAAGCTGCTGCGGGTGGGCAAGTACAATTACAGCGACTTGGACGAGCTGATCGTGGAGCATGTCAAAGCTATGGCGCGAAAGGTGGAGGAGCTGATGCGGCACGACAAGTATCAAAGCCGATCTCGGGGAGAGACGGGTAAGTCTTGCTGTCATGATTGGACGAACAAGTGGTTGAGATTCGGTACTAACGATGGGGATGCAGAGAAATGGCTGACAACTTATATCGATGCCAACCCGAACCGGTCCACATATGCCTTCTGTATCGACACCAAGCACCCGGGATACTTTTGGCTCTGTTTCAAGGCCAGTCGGACGGCCAAGGTCATTGGGTTGCCGGTGCGGGCCATCCCGCAGGGTTTCGAGCTCAAGGGCTATCAGTACCCTGACATGCGAGCCCTCTGCAACGGCTTCAAGCTGCGGTACCAGAACGAGTTCTCCAAGATGGGGCGACGGTAAAGGGGCTAGGGGAGGGGGTTGTCTGTGTGTTTCCCTAGTACCGAACGACGACAAGAGCGGAGTCGTTGAAGGGGAAAGGGAGCAGACGTGTTCGAGTAGGATGGCGGAGAGGATAGGGATAGGTTTCTTGCGATGGGGCTCGAGGGCGAGTTGTATGATTCTGGCGCATGGTTGCGATTGCCTCATTTTTATGTTACATTTATCTATTCGATCTGAGGTGACGGATAGAGAGGGCGAATCATAAGCAAGACACAAAATGGGAAACCAAGCCCGAGCTAATTCATTTGAGCGAAACACCTGCCCCCTTGTTCCTTTCTTTGTGATTGTCGAGGTTGGTGATGTGGCACTCTGTGCAGCACTCTACAGTCTTGCCTGGAGGTGACACGTTGTTCGTTTCTGCATGTTGACCTCGGATCTCGACATTGATTCTCTTTTGTGACTCAGTTGCGGAATGACGCCTTGAATGGCGAGTTACTACGTGTTATCTCGCGTCATGTGAGGAAGTTGACCGAAATCCGCCTTTTGGTTATCAGCCAGCTTACTGTGTGTCTATCTGCCTAGTCGATGGAGTCGTGAATCTAGAAGGCTCCAGGCTCTAATGAGTGGATATTGTTTCCAGCAGGCATCTATCGAGGTATTCACGAGGTTATCATGATAATGGATCCAGAGGGAGGGGAGTTCTATGGGTGAGATGTGGACACTTGTCAATTGCACAGCGAGGAGTCATCATCATCATCATCGGGATTCACGGTGGGTAAGCTCTGTTGTTATCCGTGATCATGGGACTGTGATACCCTGTTTCTGGAACGAAGCGGATCCCTCATCGGGGGAGGCTGAAAGAGGAGAGAGGTTCCCGTGGTTGCCGGGATTCTGTTGGGGAAAGTGGCGAGCTTTCGTTAGTCGCTGGAGCTATAGTGGATACAGAGAAGGCCCTCATTCGGAGATGTGATCGGCTGAAGGATTAAAAAAAAAAAGAGAGGCAATTGAACAAAAGAGGGACTCAATTGAGTGGTGCCATTGGGCAATGGACAATAAACGCCCATGATAACGTATCGAGCTTCGCATGTCCGCTGTCCGCTGTCCGTTGTCCGTTGTCCGGTTTGCGAAGTCGCACTGTTGTTACTTGCATGGGCTCGGGTGGTGATGGGGCGATGAGGTCATGTGTCACGCCCCCCCTCCTCTGCAGTTGCCCGTTGGCTGAGTCAGTCAGTCAGGCAGTTTACTTGTGCTTGGTGGAGGTCAAACATTGGCGGGGAGCGGCATCGGAGGTTACGCAACGGGCTTTGCGTCCAGGGTCCGACATTGGATGTTCTTTCCGAAATGTACGAAGTAAATAGCTTATCGGGCCTTGAGATGGGGACATTGATTTCGTCATTGTGGTTTTGGGGGGTGGAGAGAGAGGCGTTTTGATATACTGGAGATGTGTGCCTAGGTAGGTAGGTAATGTAGAAGGCGTGCGGCTCTTTGGGGCTGGGCCGATGAATGTCACCCTGCAAAGGTGTACCGAACAATAGGTACGAAAAATGGAACTGGAAATTGCCCTGGTTGATGGTATGAAATGGGCGCGATATGTCACACATCAAGCAGTTTTCAGCGATTGGACTGAATACCCATCAGTCAAATGCTTACTGCCTACCTACTACGTAGATTACCTACTACGCAGGCAAGTCGGTGTCTTCCAGAGCCGAGGACAACTACATCCTCTCGAGTTAGGGCGACGCCGGTACCTGCGTACCCCAGATTTTCCGCAATTCCCACCTCCCTGTAGTGGATCCCAAGTAGCGACTTTTCCTCCCCTTTCGCTGTGCCTCTATGCCCGGTGGCTACTGCTGGATGCTTCCAGCCTCGACGACAACCATCGACCCGGCCCACCCGGCCCACCCGGACCGCCGCCGACGGCCGCTTGAGGCAGGAGACCCTTGTCGCCCCAACTGCGCCTTCCTCCCCCTCCCCCTGCTCGCTGAGACACACCGACGTCAGTCGCTCTGCTCACCATTGATGGTCACCTGCTCGATGCTCACGCGCGAGCCCATGCAAACGCACGATCCGCCGGGGAACCGCGCGCACGTGTGTTGACGCAGGGTGAATTGCTTGGTGGGAGGAGCGAGATTGAGCTGGGGGGCCGGCGATTTGAGACAAGGTCGCGGAATGGGCTTGAACCCCTTGGGAAAGTGATGGGAGCCCAATGGATGGGATGGGTTGGACTGGATGCCGTATGGGTGGTGTAGACGCAGCCGCGCGTTGCTTGACTGGAAAGGGGGATGGTGAGAGGTAGATTACCTTGAGAGGAGACAGCAAGGGGAATCGGTACTCGGGCACGATGAGATCTCGGACTGCCTATTACCTACCGAAGTGAGGCAACTTACCTATTACCGCCAAAGGCATGTAGTTGGCAAAGACAAGCGGGCGCCGTTACCTCGATGTTATCGGCCCAAAGCTTACCTAGGTAGGTACTCCCCTGCGCAGAGACAATCTACCCTTCGCACCTTGTCCAGGGAAAGCGAGATTCAATTGAACCCATTGACCACGCCGAATGATACGACGACAAGCAATTGCAATTGCACTCTTGTCTGAACAGCTCCCAACAGGAAAATGTGTCTTCTTTCTCTCTTCCCGGGGAACAGCATCTCACATTCCCGTCTGTTGTGCTTCCCACCCTTCCTCCCCTCTCCTCTCCTCTCTACTCGTAATCACCAAATAAACAACCCCGCAGCTAGTAACGTGCTTTTTAGAGCTTCCGTCGTGAGAGAATGGAGAGACAAGAGGCAGACACAGAGTTCCGGCGGCGGCTGCTTGCGTCAGGTCACGCGATAGACGGACGGGATGGGACATGTGGATCACCAGAGCGAGGCTTTATGATTGGGTCCCCGCCCACGATAGAGTGGGTCAATCAACGAGGCGTTGCAGGTGGAGCTTGTATCAAATGGTAGGTAGAGTACGTACTTCTGGGCGTTCCGGACGGGTGTGGAGCTGGGATTTGGGGCCAGCCATCACATCTCCCCCCCGTCCCATGATGAATTGCATTGCCATGGAGCTCCCCTCTTTTTCTTGTTCGTTCGTAATAGCAAACTACTAGTTACGATTGTCAAAAAAGAATGGAAGTGGGCCAGCCATCTTCCCATCAATGACTCCGTTGTTCACAGGGGTCGGCCCCTGACCCGGAGGCCGGCGCGGCACTCGCTCTTGTTGGGAAGTGGAGGGGGGGAAGGAGCCCTCCATCCTCCGATGACTGACGGTCTTCCCCCTCCCCTCGGGTCCTTCCCCCCCGGGTAAGTAGGCAGGTAGGTACCTGCTCCGTACTCCGTGATTGCGACAAGCAAGCTGTGTAAAGCACAAAGGTACATCGGCAGTGCATGACCTGATTGGGCACGAGGTGATGCCATCACACAGCGTCCCTCGCGTGACTCTCGGGATATAAAGCTCTCCCCCTTCCTACACCTTGACAATAGCCAATATCCATTTCACTCTACTCTTCATCCAACAACATTGACCACCTCTCTCACCTGTGTGACCAACAAAGACAAGCGATCAAGGGATTGATTTTCTCTTTCTTCCTACGAGAACCACTACCCAGCGACTTCTTGACGACTCTCCAAACTACCAAACCAACCTCCAACACTCCAATTCATCCTCACCAACAACTTCCTTGGGACAATTGACACTGATCCTATTGCCCATTGACGACGATAACAAACAAACCCAACTACCCAACAACAAGCCAACCTTTTTGCTCTCTTCGAGCTCTATCATCAACCACTCCGTACAACCCTCGACTCTCACCTCTCTCTCGATATCAGCAATAACAACAACATCATCATCACCACTACCCGTATTCAAACTAGTCCATTCCTCACACACACCCTTCAAATCAAAAAGTAAGTTTTGCTGCTCTTGTCCGTCTTCAGCCACTCTTAGCCCCTGATCGTTCCCCTCCTCTCATCTCCCCTCTCTACCTACCTATCTCCCATATCCCACCCTCCATTACCCTCACCCTCTCGCCTCGCTCGCTCTCTCCCTCCCCTCCATCTCCACTTTCCTGTGTCTTCCCCCGAGAGTACAGTACGGAGTAGTACCGGCGCTCCTCGTACTTCCGCCACCCCGCCCGCACCCAAGTTCGCTCGCCCCGGGTATCCAGCTGGGACTCCCGTCTTGTCTTAAAAGCCATCGGGAACCGCCCTCTTCTGTCTCACCTGTTTTGACCCCTCTTCTCTTCCCATCACTGCCGGTGTTGATATCATCATCATCAGCATCTACCACAACTGTTCTTCTTCTTATCCTTCTACTACAATCTCCATACCATCTCGACCAACTCTCTCTCCCCCTTCTTCTACATACCCTCACCAGTCAGCTTTATGCCCAATCCTTTCCAATCCTTTTCCATCAACTCAGTACTAACATGTCTCCCTCTCAGTGACTCGCTCCCACAAGGCCAACGATCGTGACCACAAGGGTCTTGCCGATGGCACTGCCCACCCCATGGAGCATCTTCCACGCTTCTTTGCCAAGAGTGGCCATGCCGACGCGGATCCCAAAAAGGTGAAGAAGGACGGCTCTGGTCGAGGAAACTGGTACGTGGTCAACCTCTGACTTACACGACAAGAAATTGCATGTCAACTAACATGACATCAAAACAGGGGGACCATGGGTGATGACATCGCCGATGAGGACTTTACCTTTACCAACTCCCGCCGCCGTTCCAACAGCAGCAACTTCTCCCACCACGTCTCTGACTTCAAGACCAAGTTTGAGGTCAACGAGCCCGAGCCCGTCTTTGAGGAGTCGCTCCACGGTCCCCTCGACGAGGAGGATAACGAGGAGCTCACCAAGACCGACTCGTCCGAGAGTGGCCGATCCTCTGCTTAATTGCACTACCGAATCCTCCTCGAGGGGTCGGTAGTCACACCTGCTCGCTGTCTCAGTAGCACGGGCAGCAGCACACTTGAGGGTCCAACATGTACTAGGAATCTTTTTTTTCTTCACTCGACAAAGGGGCGAGGGGAAGGTCTGATCTTTTACGCAACCAACGAAACGACATGAAATGAAATGAAACAATACACACACAAACAAACACAGAACGCGTTCGGAATGGGGACAGCGGATTGCTCGGACCAAAGGGTAGGGAGGGACTGGCGGGGGATTTATGGGATGCGGATGGAGTTGACGAACCCTCGTGACTATTTCTGATCTCGCTCGTGGATCATGGATTTTTGTTATCACTGCCAGCGAAACATGAGGTTTTTGCTAGCGGGGAGATGTATTACTGTATTACCACCTTAGCTTTAGCACCACAACATTAACAACAATGACGATGCATAGTGGATGATGGCCGGGATGCCACATCCAGACATCGATTTGAACCACGATGTATGTCTTGATGGTAGTGAAGTCAAGTGTGAGATATTTGACGCATCACTCTCGTACCTGATGCTGGGTGGGTTATCATGATGTTGGTTGTTGGTTGTTGGTTGATTGCTGACTGCTGACTGCTGACTCCCATCTCATCACAACGGGGACCTCATCCACCCCGGCTATCTCTCTCTCGCTCTCTTCTCACCTTGGTACTTATCTTCATGTCACCCCCTCTCACCCATCATCATCCAATACACCCAGAAGTACCTATCTACACAAAAGAACAACAACACCAACAACCCCGCTTTTTCCTTCCCAAGCTCCCAACCCACAGCGCGACTACTGCCGTCGATCACCTCGCTTGCCTTGCTTCCGCCACATCCCCCGTTTCCTATTACCAACGCGGGAAGCTTGCTAAGCGCTGCGAATAGGGATGAAGGCTGCCACGCTGTGATGGGATGTACGCAGGGAGGGTTGGGTCAGGTTGTTGTTGTTGAGGGGGGAGGAACTTAAGGGAGGATATGGTGTGAGAGGTTTTCTTTGAGTTGATGTGATGTGATGTGATGTGAT
>JABFFI010001284.1:0-16319 GCA_013623725.1 Fusarium robinianum
GCGGCACCTGCGCCTGTGTTCGCGGCTCCTTCTGCCCCCCCTCCCTTATCCCCCTCGTCCGCCCTTCCACACACGCGGGTTGCCCCCCCTCCTCCCTCTGCTCCGGCCGACAGACCGGGACGTTGCACCCCGTCAGTGATCCGTCACACCGGCCGGAAGAGGCGCTTTTCTAGACGGTCGCGACAAGGGCTTCATTGGGCAGTCCGCCGCGCGCAACAGAGCGCAAAGGAGGTGCATCTAGCAGTACCATGTTGCACTCATGTAAGAACGAGGTCGCAAGTCTAGACTGGCTTGGATATTCCGCCGCGTAGCAGAAACGAGGCCTTCCCGTCTCGCACAACGGCGTCAGCTACGGTATCTGTGCTGCCATGGCGGTTCTGTGAAACAGGAGGAGACTCTTGGTAGGTACGTCGTGATGTAGAAGACGAATATGCAAAAGAGCTGGCTTCTGCCCTGCTGTGAATCCGATAGTTGACTACCTGTATGTGCCTCGAGCGAGGTCAGAGAGACGGGGCAAAAAGGGCTATGTACAGAGAATCCAAGTTCGTGCAACAAAGATAATTTTCGTATCCGCTTCCGATAACCATTTGCAATGTCCAAAAACCCCCCATCCCTTTTCCAGATGCACCGACATGATCCAAGATGAAAATGCTTTCGCCGTCTGAAACGCCCCGGTCCGGCCATGTTAGCCCCAAAACAATATGCTTCCCATGATGATAACCTGTAGATCCCATCTATCAACGCTCATGTCCTCCGAAACACCTTATTCAAAAGACCACCACCGCGCCCTCTCCGAGGCATCTCATCTGGTGTTGATACGATGCGGGTTTCCTTGCCCTTGGCCGAAATCTGCGGACTGCCATCGCCACTTGGCGGCTCATCTCCCCGGCCAACTTCGACGTACTCATCCGATTCCCGGTCGAGGTATGATCTGTCAAAGTATCCTTCAGCTGCTAGTTTCGAGTGCCCAGGTTCGTATGTCGTAGTTGGTGGTCCGGCAGATTGGGCGTCGCGGATCTTGGTAAGTCCACGATCCAGATACTCGACCATCTGAGCTTTGGTAACGAAAGTATCGTCGTCTTCAGCCCGTCCAGCGCCTGTACCATGAACATCCTGTGCCTTCTTGTACAGTGCTGGGAACCGACTCTGAAACTCAGACTCGAGCGCCTTCTCCTGTTCTTCCATTGCGGTCGTCCGCTCCTCATCCTTGCCCGGCGAGGTGCCCAGATAGCGCATCTGGTCCTCCCTTTCGAGCCGAGACAGTAGCTGGGCATACTCCTGTTGGTTTCTTGAGGTCACGGCCTGGGCGACAGCCGTGGACTCTTTCTGTGCCTCTCCCTCCGCGGAACCTTGAGAAGCCTTATAGATATGCTGGCTGAATGAATCGCTAAATTCGCGGTAATGACCCTTGAGGATGAAGCACCGTCCATTCCAGCCACTCGCCCAGAGCTTCTCCAACAAGGCTTCGCTTGAGGGGCATTCCGAGGGTGATTCGAGTCCACGAGAATAGAACACTACACACCTGGCGCGTTGCCAGTGGGAGAAGGTCCTCCGGCTTTGAGCATCAGCGAATGCTCGCTCAATCATGTCTAGCGACGCAGGCCGCAAGAAGGACTGCGGCGCACGCAAGTGAATCGCCCCCTGAATATGCGATCTCTGATATTCTGTAAGCGATCGAAGATCAAGGAGAAGAACCTGGCCTGGGATCGAAATATCGAGGAGCTCGTTGAGAGTCGCCGGCAATATCATTCGGGGGCCGTCTCGCGGCGGAGCCCTAGTGTCCTCGATTTTAATGGAAGCGAAGCGCTGAGCAAAAGCGTCTCTCTCCCTTCGGTGGTGGAACCAAACCTCGACATGCCAAGGCTCCACGCCGAGATTCGAGGCAAAGAAGGCCTTCTGGCCATCGTTTGGCAATGGCTCGAACTGGTAATACTCTTCGAGACGTCTTTCGACATGTGGCGAGAACTTCTTAGGTTCTGGGACATCATCTCCAAAAGTGGTACGTCGCAAAGCTTGCTGCTGATTGACAATCATCTGCCGCGCAAAGTTGTTCCCGCTGGTTGCCAAAGATGACGAAGACTGCTGTCTCTGGAGCGTGGAAAGGGAAGTCGTAGAGTGCATCGTTCTCATCGGTCGTAGCGGTAGACTCATTGAGGGAGATCCAGGCTGCGACGGCGGTGGCAGGGGAGAGGCAGGCTGAATTGTAGGAAGTGCGCTCCTGACGACAGGGCCAGACGTTCGTCTAATACCGTAGGTTGGGTCCCTGAAGGAGCCACCCATCTGGCCTGTAAGCCCAAGATTCTCTGTCGGCGCAAACGTCGTGCCGGACACGCCAGAGACGATAGAAGCCCCGTCATTCTCCATGGAGTACGGGTTTGCGGGGACAAAGACGGGAACCGAGGGAGAGCGCGGTTTTTGGGCCATGAGGTTGTTGGAGCGAATAAACGCGACAAAGGTAGTGGCATGGTCCTCAGGGAGCAAGTCCCATATGGTCACAGGCATAGAAACGAGGAAGAGTGTTGAGTGGCTCTTGAATACGCCCTGCACCTTGACATATTTGGCCATGGCAGGGAAAGCAGACAACCACTGCTCCCATGCATTGATATCCAGCCGCTGGTCATCCTCCAAAGCCAAGGAGATCATAACATGCGGGGTGTCCTCGTTTGGCTCCGTGAACATGTAGTCGTTCCGGGCAACTGCGGCGGGCTCTGCAGCTCGACCAGTCTCGTATCCCATTGCCGGCATAGGTAGCAATTCAGGGGAAGGGAGGTTATCCCCAGCCAACAGCCGGGACAACTCAATGCTGGGCGCCTTGTGATTGGAGGTCATCATGAAATGAACGGGCGTTGATCGTGCCTCGAAGTATTTGCCGTTGATGGTAATTGGACGGGGATGCTTTAACCGAGCAAGCACCTCGGCGTGGAGCATGGCGGCAGAGAAGGCTCTTACGCGCCATTCCTGCATTACCTCGATGAGGGCATTGGTGAATGAATATCGGCCAGGGTCAGGGGCAATAGCGTCCCAGCTCGATGCTGATATTGTCTCTGTGATGCTAGATCCGTTGGGGAATGTGGCGCTTGCAGCTCCGGCACAACAGTCCAGCAGGATGAGAACATCGGATGTAGACCTCTCCAGGAGAGTCTGAATAGCGGACCATCTTGGGAGATGTTAGGCTGATAATCAAATGAGAGGAGCATAGGTTGAGTTACTCACTGTAGCCACGGAGAAGCAGGATCTCGAGTCCTGAATTAACATGTTCAGTCAGAATGCGCATGAACCTTTGAGACAAGAGGTGGGATAGTACTTACGCGCACCAGGTACTTTGTCTTGACTCGTCAATTCTGGCATGTCCACCATAGTAGACAATAAACAGAGTGTCTGGCGATTCGTGATCCTTGATAAGTTGACCGATTCGCAACATCAACTCGAGATGTGAGTTTTCTGAGGGGATGCCGAAGATGTCTGTGTTGAAGCCATAGTCCTCACTAAGGCACTTTTCCAGGTCTTCCAACTCGGGGATGACGAATAGATCATCTGAATTCCAGTGTAGCAACAAGGCTTGGACTTTGCTGTATCTCTGCGAGTTTCGGCCGCGATTTGGAAAGGCACGAGCTGCGGACTATTATGAAGAAGATGACATGTTAGGGGCCTTGTTCTTGTTCTTGCTCTTGATCTTGGTCTTGATCTTGATCTTGGTGTTGTTGTTGGATGGAAGTGGGGTGAGGGGGGGGTGGTTGACCTACATCTTCCAGTCTCTTGGCAAACTGCCCGATGTGTTTTACATGGAAGCTCGTGCGACTGACGTCGTGAGTGGCAGATCTTGCATGGAAGTCTCCCCCGCTAGGTCCAGCCTGTGATGGCATATTCATGTAAGTATTATGAGAGGCGTTTGCGATGGGATATTGGAGGCGAGAGGTGATAGCAGGACGCACCATAGACGGTCCGGTACTCCTTGATCCAGGGCCATCGGCGGGCCTGCGGGAACGAATCGTTACATATGGCTGCTGGTCCGTCATGGCGTGGAAGGGTGTGTTATTTCAAATGCTGGGGATATCGGTCTGTAAGGCCAGCTATAGCGGCGCTCTCGCCGTCAACCATTCGTATGTTCGCAGTCGTAACTAGGAAGCGATCGGGTGGTTCGGAGAAATTGTCTTGAAAAGTTGGTCTCGGTCTCAATCTCGGTATGTTAGATGGCGAGGATCATGGTCTCGTGGACGTTTGCAGTTTTTCCCGTGCTTTTTGATTGTTGTCGCAAAAGGCGCGTCGTTGTTTTTTTCAAGGCGGGAACGGCGATGGTGAAGGAGAGAGAAAAACGAGGCGCTCTCGTGGTATCATCTCGACAATAGAAAATGGCGAGGTCGCTTGGGGTGAGCGACTTCAATCGCGGAAACGGCGACCGAAACTGAAGGGGCGCGGCGACAAGGCGGCAGGTTCGAATCCGTTCGGTATCCCAATTAGGCTTGGCTCGGGTACTCTGGCGGTGTCCAAAAGAGGAAGAGACGAGGGGGCTTCTGGCTACCTAAGGTAGGTATCGTGGTACACCTGAACAGCGCTGTCAGTGCGGGTGTTGTGTCCAATCCACGTGTACTCGATACCTACCTTTACCACCTTGAACCTCGAACCCAGGGCTCTTCTTCTTCTTGCGGGCAGGTGCTCGTGGTGGGCATGTCGGGCGAGTTCCATGCCCACGGGCTGGGCCGCTTTTCAGGGTGGCTCTTGCCAACGGGGCCCGGGTCAGTGGCAAAAGCTCCCCCTCCTTCAGTGGAGGAGCTCCAGCTCACAGCATGGCGACATGGACCTGACCGGGGACTTGTAGATCTGTCCACCAGTTCAGCCCCAAATTCGACACCGAAGCATTCAACAACCGGCCGAGGACCCCCTTCCACTCGGGCTTTTTTTCTCTTTTATTGTTTCTTTTGCAGTCCAGATCAGCAGCCTCTAAACTTGTTTAGGTTACCGTGCCAGAGAGTCATCGGGGCACGCGACAGCTAGCTTGGCTTTTGCTGTCCCTCATCCCCCTGCGCGTCAACCTGCAAGCAAACAAAGCTGCCTGTTCGATCTCAGCTGTCGGTCTATCTGCCTACACCACCAGACAGACACCTGCACCATTACCCATCTCCACCATGCGTGAGCGCGTCTCATTCATTCACCGGGACCTCAACCTGGACCCGGGGAACTTGGATATCCAAGAAGCTGGCTTGATTGGGCCCCGGGTTGAGACGATTCGGCAAGACAAGCTGACCATCCCTCTCGATGAGCTACCTCAAGAGCTAGCTCATCTACTCGAGGGTTTCGATGCTGTCCACGTCAGATGGGCTAGTCCCCTGAAATACGATACCCTGGATCCCTTCACCTCACGAATATCGCCTGGACTGCATGTCACCTACTCTCCTCTGAAATCTACCCTTGACCCCAAGCTTGTCACCGAACTATGTGCCTGGTTGCAGAGGTTTGGCCCATTGGATTGTGATACACAGGAGGTATGGTCTCTTTCCCCCAGGTCTTCGGTCTGACAGGCGATTCTGATGGCAGCACTAGGCCTTCACCGAGTCCAAGAAGGATAGCTCACCAGCCTCCCCTGATTTCTACTTCTACCAGGGAGTAGAAGATCTGCACCCATTTGTCACGGCAATTATCAAGGACTTTTGCCCCGAGCTCGACTCTATCTGCCATTCAAGGCTTCGTAGCCTCCTCACTGCCGCCCGCCTAGAGCTATCCTACGATGCCGCCACCAAGGCCCTCATCACCACGGCTTCATCACCCCTTCGATCTCAGACCCTCGTGGTCCCTGCTTCCACTGACCGGAGGGTAGAAGTTGGCGTCTTCATCAATGACCAAACGCAGCCAAACACGAAGGAGTATGAACTCGGGGTCGCTGGCGTCCTGACCGTGCTCGGTGAGCAGAAGAAGCCATCGCCTTCTATGTTCACATTCCCCTCCCGCCATCGGCAGGTCGACTCCAGCTTCGCCTCCAAGTTCCTGAGCCCAACAGGACTGCATCCCACCCTTCAGTTGAGCCTTGATTCCAATCAGCCCCCGTTGGCCGATGCCGAGTGCGCCCCTTATGCCTTCCTAACACTCCCAAAGACCATCTTTGCGGACCGTTATCAACTGGCCGACCAGCTCTTCCTCGCTTCAAAGAACCTCACCGCATTCCGGTATACCACGCTCCCCGTTGACTTGGAGGCGCCTGCGTATACGACCGAGACTTGGGGTTCCAGTGTCCTTCTTGAGTTGTCTCCTCCCAGTTCCGACCAGGAACAACCGTGGACAGCCGAAGTCCCGCTTCATCTGCGATATCTCAAACCCTCTGAGAGCGGTGAGGTTGAGGCCGAGGTGCCGTACCCTGCGGTGTTCTGGGCCTGCTCTTCAGGTCAGGAAAATTTGGGAAATCCATTTGACCTCGTCCACGTGGGCTACGACAAGCTGTTCCCCAGCGACACAGTCTATTGGCATGTCACTCCTTCTCCGGAGAGTGGGAACAGGCTCGTGAACACCATTACAGTTCCAGTGCTCAAGGAAGAGGGTGCGGCCTGGATAGGGTTAGGCACCACCATCGCAGTTGCAGTCGGGTTTGCTTGGGTTCTATGGAAGTTGATGAGTGCTACTATGAAATCGGGGGGCAAACAATCGACTTTTAAACCGAGCCAGACTGAGGGGAAGAAGCAGGATTGAACTCGCGTTTACTCCTTGCAGGTCACGGAATCACTGGCGTATGGATAAGATGAGCATCATGGCTCCAGCCAATCATGACAACCAGCAACAAGAGGTCGCATATGTATGATTAGGTGTCTACCTAGCCATTGCAGACTTCATCATGTTGCCGTAGTTAATAATTTATTTTCTCGTACTTGGGATAGGGACCTAGGCTACCTCACTCTACTATTCTCATAATAACCCAAAACCAGAAGCATCCATGATGGCTCAAACCAAATGAAGCAATTCCTGTGGCGATTGCTTAGCTCGCGCACGTGACGTCCAGTATCTTCCTAATCGCCGATAGCAGCCGTCTTGCCCAGCCCAGCCAGCCAGGACAACCCAACCCTCTTCAATCGCCCCCCCCCCCCTTCACAACTCAGATTAGTCAAAGACCCAAAGAGTCCTCTTAGCGGGGCGTCAAGAGACGTTTGCTTCAACCTTTCGTCAACTGGCAATGTTATTATGAAATGTTCTCCGATTCGAGGCAATTGAACACTAGAGACTCGGTTACGCGGGGGGCTGTGATGCGAACCAATGGCCCCGACACCATCATCGGGGGACTCGCCGCTGTCGGCGGCATCCGGTCTGGGACAACCACAACCATCATCACAACAGCAACAACAGCAACCCGACTCTCCTCAGGACAGGATAAGGAGAAATGTAGCGTGCATTAGCTGCCGCGATTCAAAAGTGAGCCAATTGAGTCCTAATGCATCTATCCTTGGATGGCCCATGTCCACTCTCGCGACGCTGACTGTCTGTCTGTCAATCCTAGGTACGGTGTCGCGCAAGCCCCGTCGTTGGACAACCATGTCAGCGATGCGCAAAGCTTCAGCTCTCATGTGTCTATGACCGATCCCACAAGAGGGTCACCAAAAGAAGGTACCTATTTACCGGGAGAACTACCCTGTCATCGTGTTTTTTTGCTCTATTCGGAATTCCTCTATCAGCCACCCTAGACCTGTGCTGACGCAAATACCGACAAATAGCAAACTAGAGCTCTTGGAACAAGAACTCAAGTCTATTAAAGAAGTCGTTAACCCTAGGAGCAATGGAGAAGCCTCCTGGAGTCCATCCACCACTCATGCTAGCAATTCCATGTTCTCGGATCAACCTAGTCGTCTCACACCAGTGTCCGCCACAGCAACACTTCAACCCACCCCATCTACCTTGCGCGATCCTCTCCCAGATCGACAGCAAGTAGAACCCGCTCAGAGATATGAAAAGCTTGGCCCAACGAAACCTCGTGTTTTGGGAGAGAGACTTATACCCGGAGAAGACATTGACTGGTACTTTGAAAAGTGAGATGACGGGCCTGAATGTAGCCATGATTCTAAACTAACGACGCTTCCATAGATACCTCCAATGCTTCCACCCCTATCTCCCCATCATTAGGAAAAGGGACCCAGACGAATGCTACGATGCATGTCCAACCCTATTCTGGGCCGTCCTCTTCGTAGCCACCCGCCGGTACGCGAGAGAAGAGCGAATCTTCACCACCCTCGTCGACAAGCTGAGCCGCGATATATGGACTCTCCTCTCAGAACCAGCCATCGACCTCGAGTCCATCCACGCCATACTCCTCATATGCGCATGGCCCTTCCCGTCGGTAAGGTTCGTGACCGACCCTACGGCAACACTAATCACCGCTGCCCTGAATGCCTGCATGCTCCTGGGCGTACATACTGGCCGGGGATCGCATCCCAGATTCTGCGTGGGCGGAAGACAAAATATGAGCTCGTCGGACTATGAGTCGTCTATTACCTGGGTATTCTGCTGTATCTTGGCACAGAGGTGAGTTCGTCTGAGAAAGCCTATACCGGGATAAGATTTCAGAACCCTGATACCGTTTCTACAGGATATCGACATCAAGTGGCAGCAACGCTCCCTTCCTACAACACAACGACACCCAGTGCAAAAGCCTTGTAGAAGAGACCCTTGCACCAGAACTAATGACCCTATTCGAGCTACAAAAGTTCATCAACCGCCTCCACCTAGCCATGGCAGCACAAATAGCCACCCACAACACCGTTCCCGAGTCTGTAGTCAAGACCTGGGAAGACGACTTTGAGCTCCTAAAACCTCTCATCACCAGAGTCGATACTGGTACGATGGCCCCTGACATACCTCCCCCTTAGCCACCAACTAACACTCCAACCTCCCAAGACTGCTCCCGCTTCATAATCCTCTCCGGCCAACTCGAAGTCCAATCCTACTACTTCTCCTCCCACCCCCGTCCCAACTTCCCCCTCAACGCCCTCCGCGCCTACTCCACCTCGCAGGACCTCATAACCCTCTCCCTCGCCCTAGAATCCACCTCCCAATTCCTCACCCACGGCCCCAACTGGATCTACCGCGCCATCGTCGACGCCGGCTGCATCCTCCTCTCCACGCTGCACTCCACCTCCGCGCCCCGAGGCGTCTCCCCCGCTGACGCCGACGCCCTCGCCATGCGCATCCGCTCCGCCACCCACTGCTGCTCCGTGAGGGAGGGCGACCTCCCAGCCCGCGGGTCCGTCATCCTGGAGACCTTCTGGTCGGTGCGCAATTTGCTCCCAAAGTCTGATGTCCCCGCGGGTGCTTGGCCGGAGAGGATAGGTGCCGCCGTGACGTATTGGTGCTTGGCGAGGTTTCGGGATGCGTTGCATGAGGCTAAGAAGAGCACCGAGCGTGTGAACAAGGGCCTCGAAGCCTTCCGTACGACACACCCCTCCCCTTATGCTTCGCCCTTCCGTCTTGCAGTATTTCCTTCTGATGAGAACATCGTTGCTAACCCCTGCCATCAGACGGCCCCAGCCTTGATAACAACGCCAACACCAACCCAGACCAGAACGCAGGTGCAGGACATGATCCGTTCCAAGACGTTGACTGGTCTATGGTCATCGATGATTTCGGATGGGCTGGAGACGGACCTATCTTCCTAGGACCCCCGTAAGTCAATGAAGGATGAATACGGCTCCTTACCCGAGTTGTCTCGCTTAACAATGTCTCACAACAACTTGATTCACAGGTCATAGCGTCATTTAATCTTGGATGCAACTTTTTTTGTCCTAGCATAACATAAAGTAATTACAAAGAATGTCCCAAAGGGAATATCAATCAAGGCCAATCCATCGTGCCGTAAACGCCATCATGCAGTCGTCAAACTTCGTTTGAATGAATCCTTCCATCCTTCCATGATCCCCTCTCCCATATCCATACTTTGGCACAACTTGACAAAGACCGTTTAGTTATAAATGTCTTCGTCCGAATCGTCCAGCATCTCCCGAGCGGCGTCATCCCCATCTAGCATTTCGCTGTCGGACGTCTCGTCGCTACTATCGCTATCGGAGTGGTTCTCCAGCACGACAATCTTCCCGCCGATGAGCTCGATGCGCGCGTACTCCCCGTCGCGGATCTCGTTGCGCAGGATGAGGATGGCAAGTTTGTTAAGAACCTCTTTCTCGATGAGGCGAGCCAGTGGTCGGGCGCCATAGGCGGGGGAGTAGCCGCTGTTACCCAGGTAATCCTTTGCTTCCTCTGAGACGTCAATCTTGACCTTGCGGCCATTGTCCTCGAGCCGCTTCTGGATCTCGAGAAGGCGGAGGTCGACAATCTTGCGGATCTCCCTGCGGGTGAGGCGGTTGAAGATGACCACCGAGTTAATTCGGTTCAGGAACTCGGGCAAGAACCAGTTCCGCAGGGAATTCATGACCATCTCCCTGGTCTTAGCGTCAACCCTGCCCTCCTTAGCACCGGGTCGGATAAGATGTTCGGCACCCAGGTTTGAAGTCATAACAACGATGCAGTTCTTGGCATCAACAACTCTGCCTTGGCCATCGGTGATGCGGCCGTCATCCATGAGCTGGAGGAGGACAGTCAAGATTTCCTTGGCAGCCTTCTCAACCTCATCGAATAGAAGAATCGAGAAGGGCTTTCGTCGAAGGGCTTCGGTGAGCTGGCCACCAGAATCATGACCGACATATCCTGGAGGCGCACCAATCATTCGGCTCAGTGCGTGCCGCTCTTGGTATTCGGACATGTCGAAACGGATCATAGCCTTCGCATCGTCGAACAAGAATTCGGCCAGCGCCTTGGTGAGGAGCGTCTTTCCGGTACCCGAGGGACCGCAGAAGAGGAAGCTGGGGGGTTGGTTTGGGTTGCTGAGACCGGATCGCTGAAGACGAATGGCATTGGCAACCGATTCGACAGCTTCGTTCTGTCCAACGACAACCTTCTCGAGCACCTTCTCCATGTGAATGAGCTTCTCCTTTTCGGAAGTTCGGAGACGAGTAACTGGGATACCGGTCCATCGGGCGACGATCTCGTTGATATTGTCGACGGTGACAATGTCCGTAACCATCGCGCCGCCGCTGTCACCGCCTGTGGCACTCAGGGCAGCATCAGCGGCCGCCTTGCGCGCCTCAAGCTCCTTGATAACCGCTTCCTGCTCGGGAATGGCGCCGTACTTGAGATCGGCGGCCTTTGCGGTATTGCCATCGTTCGTAGCGTCCTCGAGTCGCTTCTCAAGGTCGTCAAGCTTCAGCTTGGCTTGGTGAATCAGCTCGCTACGCTTGATCTCACTCTTGTACTTCTCTCGCAGAGGCTGCAGCTCCTCTTCAACATTCTTGGCATCCTTGCGGGCCTGAGCCAGACGGGTACGGGATGCTTCATCGTGTTCCTTCTCGAGAGCCGCAATCTCAATCATCAGCTGCCTGAGCTTACGCTCCAGCGAGTCGATAATCTCAGGCTGAGACTCTCGGGCGACACGAACCGCAGCGGCTGCTTCGTCGACAAGATCGATAGCGGAGTCGGGCATTCGTCGGGTGGTAAGGTATCGAGCCGCAAGGTTCGCGGAGGCAACCAGAGCGCTGTCGAGAATGGTGACACGGTGGTGTCGGTCGTAACGCTCCTTGAGACCTCGGAGAATGGAGACGGTCTCCGGGATGGTGGGTTCCTTGACCAAGACTTGCTGGAAACGGCGCTCGAAGGCAGCGTCCTTCTCGACGTACTTGCGGTATTCGTCAAGGGTGGTAGCACCGATGCAGTGCAACTGGCCACGGGCGAGCATGGGCTTGAGAAGGTTGGCGGCATCCATGCCTCCCTCCCCGGAGGCGCCAGCGCCCATGAGAAGATGAATTTCGTCGACGAATAGCACAATAACGTCCTTGGACTCCTGGATCTCCTTCAACACACCCTTCATTCTCTCCTCAAACTCTCCGCGGTACTTGCTGCCAGCCACGAGCGCGCCAACATCGAGAGAAAGAAGCTTGCACTGCTTCAAGTTGTCGGGAACATCGCGGTTGACGATTCGCTGGGCAAGACCTTCGGCGACAGTGGTCTTTCCTACACCAGGCTCACCGATGAGGATAGGGTTGTTCTTGGTTCGTCGAGACAAGATTCGCACGACTCGACGAATCTCCTCTTCTCGACCGATGACGGGATCCATCTTCTTGTCACGGGCTAGCTCGGTCATATCGATGGTGAACTTGGCCAAATTCTCGTTCTCCTCCTCGTCATCGGCCGTCTTGCTGTCCACTCGCTTGGTTCCGCGGATGGCCTGGACGGCATCGAGGATGAGCTTTGGCTTGAGAATGTTGGCCTCCTTCAGTGGGGCCTGGATGCTTGGTTCCTCAGCGAGAGCGGTGATGAGGTGGTCCACGCCGATGTAGGTGTCCTTCTGGACCTTCTGCAGTTCCTGGGCTTTGCGCAGGACGCTGTGGAACTGCGGGGCGAGGGAGACGTGCTCCGGGGGAGGGTCTTGACTGGGGAGCCGGACGAGGGTCTTTTTGAGGGCTCTGTCGAAGATCTGGGGGTCGCCGTGGGCTCGCTCGACGACTTGTCGCAATAGGGTGCTGGTGGTGCCCTTGGGGGCGTTCTGTTGGTCCTTGGACTGGTCCGGGGGAGGATCGAGGAGTGAGACGGCAAGGTGCACCGGCACGAGTTGCGAGTGTGCATACTGCTCGGCCAGGGCCATGGCGTCCTCTACGGACTTCTGAGCCCTGTCTGTAAACTCCATGCGGGAGTTCATGATGGCGGTTGTCGGGGAGCTCGACTATTTAGTGAGGGGGGGAGAGAACAGGGGAAACTGCTCTGCAGTAATGAAGGTTGGAAAGTAAAAGTAAAAGGAGATGCGTCGTATGTGTGATTGCGCGTGTCTTGTATCACCCTGCAAATGTGACCCAAACTATGGAAGAGCTTGCTTCCGTCAGGTTTCCTGGCCTCGGAAGATTGGGTATCGTCTCGTGCAGTTTCGAGAGTGGGTGAATGGTGGGGTATTTTGGTGTGTGTGTGTTGTAAGAAAGAGGGGGAATTAGTAGAGAGAAGGAAGGGACGGCATGAATTTATTCACAACTCGGGGTGGATCGCGCTGTATTCATGTGCAAGTGTTTGTGGAGCGAATCGTCCGAGGTTGAAGCAGCTGTATGCATCAGGTAGACTCGAGCAGACTCGTGGGAGTTGTAGAATCCGCCAACTTGACAGCCAAGAAACTGCCAGAAGCACCTGGTACAACCGGGACACTTCGTGATGTCACTCTCAGCTCAGAGGAATGATGGTGGGGAGGGAGACGTTTGATTGGCCAGCGTTATCTTATCGTCACAAGACTCCGATGCTTCCCGATCTGCCTTAGCTCCGGGAAAATTGGGTCATTCACGGGCAACTGCCTGGACCGGTTAAGGTTCAAAGACCCGAGGATTCTCTCCTCACGTGACATCGCGCGTGCTCGCTCTGGAAATCCGCAATTGGCGGTTCTGGGGGGTAGATTTTCATCGAGGCCGCCTCATGCCCAAGCCTATATCACACTCACACTGGCGACCATGAATGCGACACCGGGCTCTCGTCTGGGTCAATTACCCAGCTACCTACGGATATGCTTGCGACAAGCCCACACCGGTCGCCCACGCCGTCCGACCACGGGCTTTGTAGGTCCCAAGGGCCACGGTGAGGAGATCTGGGTCTTTGCCCACCGAAGGTCAAACCAGATCATCTATACCTTTGATAGCAAGCTTGATGTGAGCCCAATTGCTCCCATACCTTGAATTGGCGCCCCGGCCACTTGTTGACTTGATACTGACCTTCCCACTTCCAGGGCGTCCAAAGCCACAAGCAGATCCCCTTCAACGGCAAGAAGCTCAAGCCCGCCAAAATTCGCAAGGACTACTGGTCCCCCTTCGCTCGCATCAGCTTCCCCGCTGGCCAGGGCCCTGTCGGCCGCTCCGTCTTCCAGAAGCTGCGCGAGCTCAAGCACCTTCACGAAGTGGCATGGGAGAACGAGTTCCGGTACAAGCGCCCCGAGGAATTCAAAGCCGCCGACCGGAAGCGGATCGCCGAGGAGGAAGAGAAGGACAACCCAGGCTACCGACCCATCCGCAGCAAGCACGAGCGCGGCGTGGCCCTCAATGCCCAGAAGCCCAACTCCATCGCCGACATGGCCGCCGTTTTGAGCGGACTGGGCCGGGGTAACAAGATTGTGGTGGCTCAGGCGGCTGAGGGCGGCGAGAAGACCCTCGTGGATGTGAAGATCAGCTGGGCGAATAACCAGGACAAGAACTACGCCGAGGAGTGGTCAGGAAATGTGACGCACGGGCTACTCGAGAAGCCGACCTACGTTGCGGAGGAGCCCAAGGAGGAGAAGGCCGTTGTTGAGGAACCAGCAGCTGAGAAGAAGGGCGAGACGGAGACTGAGCCTGCCGAGGAGAAGAAGACGGAGGAGACAAAGGAGGAGACGAAGGAAGAGAAGAAGGAGGAGAAGCAGCCCACGTCGCAATAAGCAATATTTCGTCGCGTGATGCAGCTTTGAGGACGAGTTACAGATACGAGAGCGAGTGCGGCAAGGGAAGCAGAAATGGGAGTTTGTTCCCCAGCCTGGGCCGAGATGTTGGAGGAATATGTTCTCCATTTGGATGTACAAAACATCATGAGATGGCGTAGAGCCTAGACGTTGTTGTATCATAGCTTGTATCAACAATCCAAAAACAAAAACACACAATCATCATCATCATCATCATCAACAACCGAATTCCCATCAATATTCAATCTCTCCAATCTGGGTTGTAAACTGGGGAGCATGAAGCATACAAAGAGGGAGAGAGACCCCCCAGAACTGTAGAAACACAACCTCAAACTAAGGAGAGGATAGCAATAATCCATGCCAGCGAGTAAGAGTAAATAAAGCAGAATAATCTTGTCTAGATTTCCAGCGCAAACTGCTTCAGGTATTCGTAATGGGCGACGTTGTCATTAACGGTCTGTCGGATGACTTTCTGCGCCTCGGCGCCCCACTTGGCCGTCCACTCCTTATCCTCCGACTCGGTAGTCGAAGTCTTCTTTTGTTAGCCCAATCAGTTGGTCGATCTAGCCACGGGGAAAGCTCTGGTACGTAACGCAACAGTGACGCATCGAGGGGAAGGGGGTGTGAGGAGGGGGAAACAGGGATCCTTGTTCTTGGATTTGAGTTATTACTTACCTGGGCATGAGTGCGCGCCTTGAGCGATGAGCTCTTGATGGCGTCGTTGTGGAACCCGTTCCACTTCTCAAAGGCATCGCGCGCGAAGTTCTTGTCCGCGTCGTTCCAATTGAGCATCTCAGGCTTGAAGTCGATGCCCGTACGCTCGCAGTACAGACGGATCGTCTTCTCCGGGTTGTCCAGCAGGTCGTCGGCGTCGACAACAACCAGGTTCTCCTTATCAACGATGCCCTTCTCAATCAAGAAGTCAAAGAGGCGGACGAGTTCCTCGTAGCCGGCCTCATTAGGCATGAAGTGATAGAAGCCGGTCACCTCATCCAGCGGCGGCACCGTACATCTATAGTACGAGGGGATGGCCCTACGCGGATGGCGAATGAGGAATGTGAACTGGAACTGCTTCAAGATGTCGAGCGGGAGGACCGTCGGGTTGTCGGTCTCCTCCTCGCCAAGGGAGGGCGCGACCTTGGTCGGCTTTCCATCGGCCTTCATGAGGTAGTAGGCCATGTCCTTGATGAAGATTCGCTTGCCCTGGGTAGTAGCGCCATTATGTAAGTACATATCGTTGGTCTCGGCCAAAAAAACGGGGGGACGGGGAGTTCGCCAATTGCCAATCTTGGGGGCGGGATCTTGATTCATAGCGCATCGACCAGGTCGACAACAGAAACTAGAATCGGAGAACCTTCTGATCCACACGGTGGTGTGGCACCTGAATTGGCGGAAATGCAAAAAGAAAAAGCGACAAACAGGTGGATCTAGGACCTAGGCTGACATCACAGCCCATTGTTCCCCTCACTTGAGAGTTACACTTGGCTTACACTTGGCTTGGAGGGTGGCGAGAACGGGTAAAGAGTGTAGGGTGGTAGGTATGATGTAAGTAGGCGAACAAGAGGGAACGGAGAGACGAACCTCTTTCCCAGCTTCCATGACTTCGTCCAGGATGTCTTTGTACGTCTTGTCGGCGTAACCACTGCCCTGGCGCGTGGCGACATCATCTCTGAAACGGTCACTTAGAAACTCAGGTCCGAAGTAGAATGCATCCCCAAAGGGTTCGTGAACGCTCTCTAGAATATCGCGACGAGTCATGAAGACCTGGCAGGGAGACGCATTATCAGTACTGTCGATGAAACGACCTCCACAACGTGTAAGACGTTTTTTGGGGGGGGGGGGGGGGGGG